>JAGKTI010001589.1:16651-32104 GCA_018397915.1 Birgus latro | reverse complement strand
CACACACACACACACACACACACACACACACACACACACACACACACACACACACGGCCGGAGGGAACCCTGTAATCATGCATAGTAACCTGAGCGAGTTCACTACCACCGTAAGGATGTAACACACAAGTCGCTGATGGTAATGAGGACCCGGCGTTCTTCCCCTTCTCCCGCAAGGCCGCATGTCCGCCCTGGCCTAGAGATTTTCTGTAATAAGATGCTCGTTCCCTCCTCATTACACACCCCGGCTCTTGATTGCGCTTGGGTGCATGGGTGAGCGCTGAGTGGATTAGATGAGGACTTCTGATTGTTATTACGTGTGATCCAATTGTTTTTCAGGATTGTTTTTTGTTTTTAAAGGTCATCGTGGTGGGAAATAGGTTGATGTTTGAGTGTGTGGGTCTAGATTTGTTTAGGCTGTAGCTTGTAATTTTTTTTTTTTTTACAGGATAAAGATTATGGAAGAGGGGGCACTCCTCTACTGCTCGTCTTCCTTAATCTCATTCATCTCTTTCCTCCTCCTTGCTTTTTCCCACCATCTTCCCCTTCTCTTTCTCCTTCTCTCCCTCTTTATCTGCACGCAGGCTTTTCAGCGTAAAAATATTAATAGGATTCCAACGACCTGTAATCATGGTCATGGCGGGGAGAGGAGGTGTAAAAGTGTTTTTTATAGAGGCAACGCACATTTGCAAGTATAGCATTTCCCTCCGATATAGATCTAAGTAATTTTTCCTTATAGACTCTCCTGATGTTCCCACATGTTGATGAGCTGGCCAAGGAGGGAATGGGGTTGTATTTTCTAGCTTTATTGCCGTTATGAGGAGGAGGTGCACTCGACTGGCGTGCTTGGGTCAGAGGGGCGGCACGGCGGGTCCTCAGCCCTCGTCCCCTGGAGCCTGTAGGGGTGAAGGCTCCTGCTGGCGGGAAGGGGAGACTTGGCACATCAAAGCCAGCTTTATGTTTTACAGGTTCACCGTTACTTAGCGCCCGGTCACGCCTGGAAATCCTTATCAGCTCTCTGGAACTGCTTACTGACCGACAATGTTACTATACTATTGAAAACGTGAGGCCACATCAAATCAGCATTACATTTTACTAGTCTTACCATATTCCACTATTCCTTAGCACCTGGTCACTCGTGGAAGTCCTTATCAACTTTCTGGAACTCCTTACTGACTGATTCTAATATGGTGCTGTTGTTAGATAGAAAAGCACATCAGATCAGCTTTATGTAGTACCAGCCCAGTGTTTCTTGGTACCTAGTTATCCTTGAAAATTCTTAGCACTTCTCTGCATTTGCTTATTAATTGATTTTTTTTTACGATTATTGCATCCATTGTAAAGTAGCAAAGAGAGTCCTCAGCCCTCGTCCACCTGCAACCTGTTAGGGTGAAGGCTCCTGCTGGCGGGAAAGGGAGAAGTTTCACGTCAAACCAGCTTTACATTTTACTATCCCACTATTTTTTTAGAACCCGGTCACGCTTAGAAACCTATATCAATGTTCTAGATGTGCATACCAACTGACTGTGTTTCTCATTTTGCATCCACTGTATAGAAGTACAGGGATTCTTTACTGAACGTCAGGAATGTGCTCCATAACATCACATCTTTTTCTGTACAACCGGTACTGTTGAATGGGGGAACAAGCAGATCAGTTGTATAGGTAGGAATGATTTTTTTCTAGACCTAATATCAATAAATAAATAAATAAATGGCTTATACCAAGGCTTTACTGAAACACAATTCCCGTCTGTCTCTTCATATCAGCTAAAGATACCGGCACATCACCCTGACTGCCGGCGTCCGTCCCGTTATCCACATGGGGTTACCTCCCTCTATCCCAACCTTTTCACACCTCCCTCGTCCCCAACCCCCCTCCCTCCCCCTGCTCTCCCTCCCTCCCCGCCTACCCTTGAAATCGACATTGTGGAATTTCACTTCGTCATGACCCTTTGTTCACCACCCGTCTAATAGCACCAAATTCGAACCATTACTGAAAGTTCGTAGGATTCCACAAAATACGAAATCTCCCCCCGACCGAAAATCGTGTTGGGCTGGGTCGGCTGCTGTGGAACCAAGGGAACCGCGACCATCGGCTCTGTGAAACGAGGCCTTAAGGGTGAAACTTCCTTCTCTTAAAGCGGCTGGGATAAGCTGGTAGGCCGTGTCTTGAGGATTCCCGGCCCCATTATGTTCTTATTAGTTACGACTGATCCAGAAAAGATCCATCGGATGATAAATGATCCTTGCTTTTGACGCCAAATTGATCAATTCATTTTCCTCGAATGCGTCGTTTAGGGGCGATCCTGTTAGGCCGTTCACCTATGACTTGGATCTTGAAGAAAGAGGAATCGTTTACGTAAACCGGGCTGGCTAAGTGTTACGTAGCCGTCGGTATTTTGACTTCTTTTTTTTTTCATTATATGTACATATTAATATAAACGACAGTCACAGTTTTATGTTTATATTGAAACTGAGTAAATTAGCCTTGAAGGTAATGTGCTTATATTGAAATCGTGACTAGCTGTCTTGACGCTATCTTGAAATCAGATTCCCTGTCAAAACAGTATATTCCCAATACAGAATTTTAGAACAGCCATGAAAAGGAGAGACACGACCAAACCTTTCCTGAAAATTATAATAGACTTATAATCTAATTTAAGCACCACCATGAAGAGAAAGAATGACCAAACCTTACCCAAAGTTAGAATTATATGACTTCCTTCCCATATTTCCCGCAAACATGTTCAAAACCCTATGACGTTCAAAGGTATGGACAAAACCATATCTTATCAAGAGTCAAAATCGTTACAGACTTCAGCTTTCCTCTAGTTCCCATAGGCGTGTTCAAAGACCTATGACTTGACACTGGCAGACGATGCTCTAGCTTACGTCGCTCGAGGCTGGTATATATTGCGGGCAGGGCGGAGGCTAACCCATACATCACAGGCACGAGGCACGGGGAGCTGGTGGCACATCTATAAACATTCTCGAGCATAACGTGTATGTAGAAAATCTCTTATTGATACTCTATCCATCCCTGCAGCCACCAGACGCTTGACTATCAAATCAGGGACAAATACATCACAGTATTATGATATTAATGCCAATAATGATCTGCTACGAAGGTTTCTTTACCATAGAAATTCGTGGTTAACCCTTTTAGCATGATAGCGTCTTACTAACCCCGTCACTACGAGGATCTCTTTTAAGCTTAAAAAAAATCGTCCATTAATTAATCAGGATATATTTTATGCGTTTGACAAGAAATGCTCCCACATTGAGGAGCTTTTCAGTAAGTCATAAGGAAGGAGAGGGGAACAGGGGAAGAACTAGATAATGAGAAAGCGAGTTTCTGCAGAAGGAAGAAATGTCGGGGTTCAGCAGGTTCAAATCCTTTGTAAATACTTGCCCTGAGTTACTGGCGATGAGATAGAGTGATCATCAGCGAGTGAGACAAACTTAGATGTGAGAGTCGTGGTTTATGCGTCTCGTGTTCTTTATTGGGCTGGAGATAAAGCAACGTTAGCTGGGGCTTTATCTTAGCTGCTGTATTTTTTTTGGCTTATGTGATCTGTGACAGCTTCAGTCTTGTTGAAGTTGTAGCGTTAGGGTTTTTGTTTTACTTATTATTATTGTTGTTGTTGTTGTTGGTGGTGGTGGTGGTGGTGTTAAAGCAAGCACCAAATGCAAAAAGTGTCATAATAGTGAAAGAATTAACCTCTTGTAACTAGTGACGTATTTTTTGCACATTTACTTTGTAGAGATCTATTACTAAACGGGTTAATGAAGGAAAATTTTGTTTGAACTATGTAAAAGCGTTTGAGGGAAGCAAAAACAATATAGACAGAGAGATAGATAGATATATGGATATTAGATAGATATAGATATACGCCTTCAGAATGAATAAGTCAAAGAGTTAATAGGGAAAGGAAAGAGAGTGAAAGCGGTAACGATAATCTGAAAATAGCCGAGGTACAGTTTCGAGTGCTTCCTGAACGAGGCTGGCTATCACCGTGCTCACACATCACCGCTGCTTCCTTCCGTCCTGTGTTATCTCCCAGGCCCATCCGGTGTTTGGCTGCGTTTAGGAAGACCAAGGGGGAAGTGTGTGTGTGTGTGTGTGTGTTTTAGACTTGGTGAGTTTAAGTATTAGCTTGATATTTTCTTCAGAGGGGAAGTTGCTTTTTTTCCCTATGGTTGTATGTTGGGTGCCATGGAGGTGTTATTTTTTGACGTATATAGAGGGGATTGCGTTCGTTCAGAATGGGGGGGGAGGGAGGAAAGAAGGAAGGGAAAAAGGAAGAGATTAGTGTAACAAGCATAGACATAATCAGAAAGGTAAAACACACACACACACACACACACACACAAGGCAGTCGAATGAATTATACCCACATACTGTGGTTCAGATTGACGTTGTGAGTGAAAAGTTGCCATTAAGACAGCACTAGGGCGAAAAGTTGCCATTAAGACAGCACTAGGGCGAAAAGTTGCCATTCAGTCTGAGCATGTGGGTGAAAAGTTGCCATTCATACTGATCATTTGGAGTGAAAAGTTGCCAATCAGCCTGCGCATTAAACTTTAGCTGAAAAGTTATCATTCAGACTGAGCACTTGGGTGAAAGTAGGTGCTCAGTCTCCCCGCGCTGAAAGACCACGCACAGTAACCTGAAGAATGGTAGGTGTAATTAAAATGTGGGGACCTGAGCACATCCATCACTCACGACCAAAGTGCCACGGGTCCTCACTTCAAACGACGGTGTAGTACTTAGGCCACGAAAATAGTACTCTCTCTCTCTCTCTCTCTCTCTCTCTCTCTCTCTCTCTCTCTCTCTTCTTCCTCCAAGTCTGTTTTATTCGGATAATTTTGTATGCCTTTCTTCATTTTCTCCCGTCATCTCTCCCTTCGCCAAGATGCTGTCATTTTTTTTTCTCTTTGCTTTCCATCATTCTGCTTCCTTCCTTTCACTTCTTTCGGATGTATATTAATGATGAACATGATGATAGTAATAGTGATAATGATTACTTTGTCTTGCTGAGTTATTTAATTCCATTCTTCATTTATTCCCTCAAATTGCTCAAGGTAAAATTACATGGAGTAGTCAGGTGCGAAGAGGTGATGATGATGATGACTTTCGAAATACAGCCTGTGTTTTCTCTCATTCTACTTTTCGTTCTACCTTTAGTGGGTAGAAGTAAAGTTGCATGGAGTAGGTAGGTGGGTGGGTAGGTGGGGTGGGTAGGTTAGGCGGTGTTTTGTGAGTGTAGCGAGGTAGGCGGGTCCCGTATATGTCGGTGTGTCATTAATTACCCGAGATGATGGCTATCAGAAACAGGCCCTTGACGGCATTATGAAGTAGCCGACACACCACCAGCCCCCATAACAGGTCTATTCTCCTCAGGACTCTCTCTTACCTTCCGCGATTCCTTACCTCCGACATTCTTCCCTCTCTCTGTTCTCTACTTTTCTTCTCTCCTTTTCTCTTAATTTCTCTTCTTTTAATTCTTCTCCGATTCCCTTCCCTCTCAACATTCCTCCCAATTTCTTCTCTCTTCTCCCTTTATAACTTGTCTGTTTCTTTGCGTCGCCCTCTTCTTACATCTTCCTTTCTTTTCTCTTCTCTGCTTTCCCTTTTTTCCTTCTCTCTTCTTACTCCTTCTCTTCTCCTAACTTGACTGTTCTCCAACCTTTTCTCCTTTCATCTCCCCTCCCCATATTCGTCTCTCCTCTCCTTTCTACTTCCCTTCTCTTCTCTCTTCCTCTCTCCTCATCTCTCCTCTCCTCTCCTTCCCTTCCCTCCCCTCCTCTCTGCCACAGCATTGACGGCATTATGAAGTAGCTGCCACAGCACCACCGGCCATAACAGGTCTATTCTACTCTTGACTCCCTCCCTCCCTCCATGCCCTCCCTCCATCCCCTCCACCACCCTCTCTTATTCTCATTTCTCTCCTTTTCCTCTGTTATGTTCTATTCTTTTGTTTTCTCTTATATTCGGTTTCCTTCCCTTTCCTTCCCCTCCCATCCCTTCCCTTCTTTCCTCTCGCCTCCTCCCTCTATCTTTTCTTATGACAGCTTTCCTTCCCCTCTCCTCGTTTCTTCTCTCCTTCTCTCCTCTCCTTTCTTCTCTTCTCTCTTCCTTTCTTATCTCCTCTTATAACATAGCTCTTCTCCTCCCATCCCCTTTCCCTTTCTCTTCTCCCCTCCTCATCCTGTCTCTTCCCTTTCCTTCCCTTCTCTGTCCCAACACCAGCAACATAACAGGTATTTCTCCAGTGACCCTCTCTCTGTCTCTCTCTAACTCTGTCTTCCTTCTCCCTCTCCCCTCAGTTCTCTCCCTTTTCCCTTAATTTTCTTCTGTTCCCACTCTCCCTTATCTTCCGTTCTCTCTCTGCCTTCTCTTCCTACCCTCTGTTCCCCTCCCTCCTTCCCTTCTCTCCTTCCCACCCCTTCTTCCTCCCTCCTCTCTCTCCCTCTCTTTCCATCCCTTCCCTTTCTTCTCTCCATTTACCTGTTGTCTCCCCTCCCTTCTCCCCTCTTCCTCCACCCCTCCCTTCTGTTCCTTTCTGTCTCTCCTTCCCTCCCTCCCTTCCCTTCCCTTCTAGTCTCCTCTCCTCTCCTTCCTCTCTCTTTCTTTACTCCCTCCCTCCACCCCTACCTTCTCTGCCTCCCCTCCCCACCCATGTCCCCCGTCTCTCCACCTCGTCAATAATACGCCAGTCTTGTGTCTCCTCTCAAGCCATTTTTCATCTCAGCTCTTCCACCAGCACCACTTTCATCCCTTTACGTCCTCTTGCCTCTTGCCTTCACGTCCTCTCTATTTACCTCCTCAGCTCTTAACCTTTTCAGCCTGAGGACGTCTTTTATTACTCCTTGGTATCTCCAGACGATTTTACTCAGCTTAAGGGAGATTTTTTTGATATAGCCTTTGTTAATCCCCTGAACGTGAGAGGTCTTTCCTTTCATAAATAAAATCGTCTAGGGATAGCATTAATAAAATAAAGAGACGTTCTCGGGCCAAAGAGGTTAATAATCTTCTTCTTGTGCTGAATTTCCTTGAAGTATGCAGGTTAATGCACGTTTAAGTCATTTTCCACTTTAGTGCCTTTGGTAAAATGTCGCTTATTACAATGTCCATTTCTTTTTACGTTGCTTAATATTACCGCCTGTTATTAGATCGCTTGTGTTGATCAGATAATGAGGTTCATCATCATAGCTGTATTTTATAATAATCCCTTTAACTTTAGGACTGTATTCTAAGTGGTATTGGAGGCTTCTCAGTACCTCTTCCTTAGCCATGTATTTTGCATATTATACCTTAAAGTTATCGTTTTTATATCTGTCTTTTTAATATCGACATTAGTTGGATAAATATCATACAAGAGGATATCGAGGTGCATTGTACGGAGAAGCTAAGTCGCAGAGGATGAGGTGTTACGAGGCATGCCACTCAGAATCCGGCACTTAATCTTAGTTCCTCCCTAACCAGCCTTGCCTCGTCCACTCTCTCTCCCCATAAGAGCCCTGGGTATCTATTCGTCATCCTGTAATTCCTTCCCTTTGACCTTCTTCCCTATCGCCCTCCACCTCCTTCCTTCTTCCTTTTACCTTCCACCCCCTCCCTTCCCTCCCCTGTCTTTTCCTCCTCACTCCTCCACCTTTTCTTCTTACTTCTGTCAATTTCCCATGCCTCTCGTCCTCTTCTCTCCCTCCCCTCATACCTTACCTCTCCCTTGGTCACTTCTCTCCCTCTCCCCTAATATACCTTCCTGTCTTTCCCCCTCACCGTCTCTGTTTTCCTCCCCTTCCCCCCTCCCATCTCCCCCTCTCCTCTTCCCCGTCTCTCCCCCTCACCCTCTCTTTTTCCTTTCCTTCCCCCCTTCTCTTACCCCCTCATCTTTCCCGCTTCCCTTTCTCTCTCCCTCCCACTTTCTCTCATCTCTCCCCTTCCCCTCCAGCTCGCTCCTTCCTTCCACCGCCCCCGTTGCGTCTGTTGTTGCTGCCCCTTGCTGTCCCTAGGGTCAACAAATGGCCACCAGACGCAACACCACCTTCAGCAGCGTCGCCTGGGATAAGTGCCACAAATATCCGACGGTGACGTAAACATCTGATGACGTTTCTTCCAATTTCCTTACATTTTATTCAGATAATTTACGAACTTTGACGCTTTTGTAACGTATATAGACAGGCCTGATTTGCGACATTCTTCAAATTTTCTTCTTTTCTGGGATCATGTAAGTGTATATGGCAATTGTGGAACTGAAAACAACGAATATGATAAGCAACATACAAGCCCAGTTACGTTTTATCCTCGTTCTTTTGTTTCCCGTATACTGATAGCCTGAGAATATTTGAGATTTTGGAATGTATAACAACACACATCATTACTTTGCGTGGTAGTTAGAGCGACGTTATGAGCCGATTCCGTTTTCCTTCCGTTCACATGTTAATTTCGGATCAGTTGATATATTGATGATATAGGGGTCTTTATAAACAGACGTGAATATTTGTACTTGACAATTTGCGTAACACAGAGCGGGTTCCTTCTCCCGGCTCACATATTTATTAGGATCGGTTAAGGAATATTGACCACTTTGAGACTCATAACAGGCATGGCTAGATATTATGAAAATGTGTACCGTAAAATTGATGATACCGACCACTTGCGTACAATACTATGAACAGCAGCTTAGATATGCGTATACTTTATTACTCCTCCTTATAGTACTTGACCCCGTAACCTGGTTGTGCTTCCACGGTGGTCATCAAAAAGGTAATTTTAAGTAACCTACGATCGTTAAAATTCACTAGCGTTTCACAAGTACTTCTCTGCATTATTCCTTGTAAAGTATGGCACTCTGACACGTACTGTTCCTTCATCGTTCCACTTTCTGAGACATAATTTTTTCGCCTTCAGCCTTCTGCTTTACGCCACTGCTTAATCATTAGTCTGTTTCTCCGTTACGCACCCCTGACACTCTCCACCACTCACATCGTTTGCCTTATGCCTTTCCACCACGTCATTCATTTCCGTATTCCCTCTTAATATGTACTCTTCCTCTTTCCTCCTCCATCCATGCACCCCCACTCTTCCACTCTCATCCTTCCACCGCACCTCACTCTTCACATGTACAATAAATACTCTTCCACTGTACCCTCCCACCTCTTGGCATGCACCCCACCACTTAAGCCTTCAACCTAGCCTCATTCTAACATGTACAGTACTCCACTTTATCCTCCTCCCATCCCCACCCCGTCTCTTAATATACACCTCTCCACTGTAGTCTCTCTCCACCACTTACCCATCCAGACATTTACTCTTCCACTTACATCTTTCCACCCGACTTCATTCTGACATGACATGTACTCTTGCTCTATCACTTTAATTCTTTCACCTCACCTCTTACACGTCCAGACATCCAATCTTCCACTTATACCCTTCCACCCAGCTACGGTCAAATATGTACTTCTCCTTGTTAGTCTCCCACCTCGTCACGCAGCACCCCTCACCTCTTACACGTTCAGACATACAGTCTTCCATTTACACCCATCCACCCAGCTTCACTCCACGTAGCCTTCCACTCTATCCTCCCCCTTTCCAACATGCACCTCTTCACTTTAGACATCCACTCTTACACTTATCCACCCAACTTCACTCCACATGCTCTTCCACTGCACCCTCCCCTTTTCCAGCATACACCCCTCCACTTGACTCCTACAGCTAGTCACTCCGGTATAAAGACCTCTTAAACCCCGCTGCGCCTCGGACCCCTGTCGGAAGAAAGGAAGACCGAGAGAGGGGGCGAACCACTCCACGTACAAGGCAACTCAACTATTCAACAAGACATGCCTGGTTGACGAGCTTCATAACTCTCTAAATTAATCTACTTTATATCCCGTGGCCAGCCGTAAAGACTTCGCCATTGCATGCTGCGGCCGCGTCAATAAATCACCAGGTAAATCGCAGCGTGGGGTTGGGTCATAATTGCGCTTTGGTGTGTCCTGGGAAGGCTACTGAAGCTCAGGTGACGGAATATCGGTTTTGTCCCTACTACTGTTACTGCTACTACTACTACTACTACTACTACTACTACTAATAATAATAATAATAATAATAATAATAATGCTACTGCTACGGTACTACTACTACTACTATTACTACAACTATTATTACTACTACTACCACTTCTACTACTACTACTACTGCTAATAATAATGAAGCAGTAAAACAAAAATAAGATAATTAAAAGAAAAGGTAACAGCGAATTCCATTTAATCCTCTCGAAGTGTGGGGTCCCTAGACTAGGCTGCCGTAGTACAGTATATTTAAGGGATGATGGCCAACCTACAGCCCGTGATAGCATTATATGAACAACCAAAACAAAATCCAGTCATGATTTGGTGATCGAACCTACGAGTACTGTATTTACGAAGGGCCGTCACTCCGATCAGAGCGTCCTAACCACTAGACCACCAGGCGCCTTATGAGCATTACTGATTTAGCCATTCCCGAGAAGTGGGCGATAAAAAGGCTTGGATCCCGTGTTAAAAGATTCAGGCGGCAGCAGCGACCCCCAGCTTCTTGGAGAGCATTTTTCACGATCAGCATAACTGGCATAATCATACGTCTCGGGCCACAACGTAATGATTTACTTGTTTTGAAATTCAGCTCAGTATTCAGCCCCGAGCGTGAACTGGTATGAGGGCAATAACTCACATTTATAAATAGGTATAGCGTAGTGGATCGAGTCGTAAAATTCGCAATATACAATCGGTACAAGAGGTAATATTCGCCTTCATTGAGTTCCCCTCCACACCCCACCCCAGCCCTACCCCCTGCAGGAGTGTTGTAAGCTTACGTGATATGCGGGTTATGAACGTGGTCACTTAGCATCAGAGAGTCGAATCCTGCGTTTTGATACCGTCGTAAGAAAGGGGAAATGGCGCGGGTTAACTGCTTCACTGCGATGATTTGTTGTTTACTTTTTGCTACCCACAGACGCTGTTACTCGGGGCAGGAGAGACTTTCCAAACTAGGGGAGTTACATATAGTCTTTATTAGCTTATTTAGTATGAGAGGTTTTTTTCTGGGGCCCAGTTTGTGGGACAGTAAAGCAGCTTTCGTGGGTATCATTACTGGTACTAATATTAACACTCTCCGGCTCTTGTACGCTCTATCAGCTGTATGAAATTGTCTGTAGATAGTACTGATTAAGTAAATTATACGTCCCCCGACTGAGAAGGTTGAAGTGAACGCGTGGGTCCAGGTGGTAGTTAGTTTGTCAGGTTGCTATTTGGGATATCATTATTGGTACTAGTATTAACACTCTGAGAGGGCTGACTCACTCAAATGAATTAAATCGTCTGCCAATACCTGGAATTGTAAACTGAGAGCTGTTCCGACCATGAGATTGTTAAAGAGAAAGCCACAGAGCCCAGCAGGTGAAAGGTTAGTCAGGTTGCGTTTCTGAGTATCATTAACTCATGGTCGTGTCCATTTACCCCAGCACGGCGCGATAATGAGGCTCAATAATTCCATAAGGGCTTCACCCACACCGACTGCCCGTGTGGTGTATGGACGGGGCATTTATAACTTTCTGACGCCGGTCGGGCTCGGACGCAGATGACATTGGTCTCGTAGCAAAAGTCCCTCGTCTGTAGCAAATTGCCCTCACCTGACGTAAGAGGAAATTTCGTTTTCGTATAGGAAGACTTTTCGAACCGCTAAACTGCAGGGGTCTTATGCAGCCTTCATTGACGTTGTCACAGCTAAAGGTTCCTCCAAGCTTGAGTGAAAAAACTAATACATCATTGCACTGACGCCTTCTATATTTGTTTTTGCTGCCACCAGTCCCTAATACAATGCTTGGAGGAAACTCTTCGAACTGGTTATGTATAGATAGAGAGGTAGGTAGATAGATACCTCTTATTAACCTTTTCACTACAAGAGGTCTACTCTGAAGTCATCATATTGAAGAAATTAAATTCATTCCGTATCATTCTACACACACTAATGATCAAACGGGTAGACTTCCCCCCTCTTACCTTGGCTCAGTCGTCACAAATGGAAGTTTCCTTATCTGATCAGCACTCAGCCCTGGCCAGTCGATATACTCGTATGCCTGGCGTCACTTTGATAAAACCCAATGCATCTTGTACGCTGCATTTGATAAACAATCCTTTCAGGGTGGAGTGAAGAGGTGAAAGCTTAGATTAACACCTATCGACTCTGCAAGGGTCATTAACTTCTTCAGTACATTTTTTCTTTTAATTCTAGGTATTGTCAAACGAGTTTTTTCAGCAGAGAAGATACTTTTAAAGCTGAAAGGAAAAAATATAGCCTTCATGAACCCCCTTCACTACTATGTGGCCCTTCGAAGCTGAATAACATTGGTCTGGAGATAGCAAGAACAAAATATAAACTAACGACATCGTAATCAAGAAGGTCACTCCTCCACTACAGAGGAACATTAGTTTAGTTTATGCTTTTTATTTCCAGCCGGCTTAATTCAACTCGGGAAAGGCATTTCGTATTGACTGGGTTGATCAGAACTATGTCTAACAAATCCAGTTCGAAAGTCTCTCCTGAAATTAATAAAATCGTCTGAACACACCAAGGAAAAAACATAAATCATCTGAAAGGAAGCGTTAAAGCTGACAATCGAAATTTATCATATTCCGCTCATTATGTACAAATGGAAAATAATAAAGAAAAAATAACGAAAATAATAAAGAACACTAATGAAGATGATGTGCCACAATCGAAATGAAAGAAATAAGGCAAACAGTCAATTTTTGCTGAGTCCAAATCCTGCCCTAGAAAGTGCTGAGGTGGAGTCAGGGCGGCGCGGCAGTGGGGCTCCCCTGGTCGGGTCGAGATTGGCCCTGTCTCCACGTCCCATTAATTTGTTGATGTGTCCATTTTTTACCGCGCGACTCCCATTATGAGGAAGAGCGGCGGCCTGGGAACAATGACTAATGGATCACGCCACCGGTTGACCCGCCCTAATCTGCCTTTATCAAATCCCTGTTAGGTTTAATCTTGTTGTGGGGACGGAGGTGATTATTTACTTTGGAGAGTGGAGCGAGAGAGTTGCCCTAGAAGATCTTGTTGGCAGGTGGAGATATTTCCGAGGTGGCGGTGTTGGCAGAATGAGATATTTTCGAGATGGTAGTGTTGGCAGAATATTGACCCTTGTGTTGATAGGGATATTGAGAAACTATATAGAGGTATATGAGAGAGGAGGGTGTAAGCTGGGAGCAGGGCAGTGAAATGGCGGGGGACAGTGCGACATGGAGGCGATTTGTTTGTGGCCACCCCTTATGGGATTAAGGCGTCTAACAATAGATAGACAGATAGAATGTTAACCATCACGGTCGTAGGGAAACAGTGGTATATTTCTGTTCATATGTTCACCAATGGCAATAATAGTCCTTAGAGACCGATGGTGTAAGAAGGAAAACTGTTTCTGTTTTATCACAGTTTGTGTTGACATTCTTCTTGTACTTTTTCTTGTTATTGGAGAAAACTTTAACTTAATAGTGTTTACCGCCATACCGTTCGATCAACAACAGCCTCCTCCACACACCCTACCCCTCCACCCATCAGTATCCCAGCCTATACTCCTTTCCACCCAGCCCACCCATCTCTGTTCCCCCTCTTATTCTTTATTGGGGAAAACTTGGATTTAAACCTTTACGTCCATTTTACAGGGTATACTCACCCCTCGCCCTGCACCACCACAATCCTAGCCTGTTCTGCGATCATTTGTCCCGCTCAGTCTAGCTAGTTCTGCCCTTCCCCTCCTTCCCTTTACCCTTGCATGACGCAGGTAAACAGTGAAAGACTCCTGTTGTCGTATTGATTTTCATTATAATTTTTGAAAATAAAAGTTTATTCATGTATTGGCAGAAAGATGGCAGTGATAATCGAACTGCAGTAACATTTTTTTTCAGCCTCTCAGCTTTCTTTGTTAAGGAAAGTAATGGGTTAAACAAAGTGCAAAACATTCCAGCCACGTGATATCACTGTTGGAACTGCGTGAGCGGTTTTGTGTGAATGGCTGCTCTAACAATTCGTGTGATACTCTTAATGTGGTGTATTTGAGTGACCGGTTTTATATACAGGTGGTGGCAGGGTTCCCAGTGTGAGGGACCCAAAAGTGTGAATGACGGTACTGGATTCCCCATTGTGCTCACACTATTTATGTTGTCCAATGAGTTTTCAGCTGTACAGTTGTGCCGATACAGTTTCTCTCAAGGAACTGCTTCGATTATGCAGTTTTGGCGAGCAATAAGCGATGAATATGCACGAGTATTGATACAATCTGTTAATATACTGCTTTTGTGGTTAGGCAGATCAATGCATCACTTGACACAGAGCTTGATTCATTAATTCAAATGTAGCAGATGAGGTGAGGGAATAAGCAGTGTGGAAATATTTAGCTTAATGCGAAAATGTAAGAACCCGGAAAAAGTTGTCTTTTTGAAATGAGAGAATTAATTGAAGAATAATTCAAGATTCTCTCGTTTCTTCCAGGCTTTTTTTTTTTTTTTACCTGAGAAAGAGCTCGTAGGGATGGTTAATGAACGCAGTCTTTAACTTCTCTTGTCCAAAAAGTCTCATATGTATAAAATCTCTGGAGTTAACAATTCAATGCAAGGACGTCGTCCTAGGCTAGAGAGATCAAGTGGTTAGAAAGAATTACCACCAACTCCGTCAGAATGATAGCAGTTCTCTGTGCGTTGTTCTTGTCATTTCCATGTTATTTAATTCAATTTAGAAATTATCTCTCGTAGTAAAGGGTGAGAAACGATATATCTTCTATTCTTGTTAATGCCAGACGATATCATTAATTTTACGGACTTGTGGTAGTGAAGGCGTTAACTTGATTATCTTCTCCGACAGGCAAGCTGCTGGAGAGTCTGAAGAGCAACAACGGTGTGGGTGGGGAAGAGGGAGGAGGGGAACCGTCCACACCCCCACACACCCCACAACGCGACAACGCCCACAACGCCTCCAAGACAGAAGGGGGACCTAACTGCCCCCCGCTGCCGCCCCCTCTCGACCCCCTTCAGCAGCAAGCACTCCAGGCCAGGGTATGTATTTCAAGGATGTGTAACAGGTGTTTTCAGCTTTCTTGTACAATATTTCACTTCTTCATCCACTCTTCTTTTGCACATCAGAAGCCCAGGAGCTCGGGGACAGGCTACTCGTTCCAGACATGTAAAACGAGAATGATCAGTCGGGCATCCCTGAGTGGCGTTACATGAGCGATATATTCCAGCCAGCCTTTGTATTTAAGCTCTTGTTGGCAACGTCCTGTTAAAGTGTCATAGCCCACTAAACCAACCGACATCCATTATTTCCATATCACACTTAATTAATCTATTTTACTTACTGATTTATTTCCCTGTGTGTGTGTGTGTGTGTGTGTGTGTGTGTGTGTGTTT
>JAGKTI010001589.1:0-16535 GCA_018397915.1 Birgus latro | reverse complement strand
GTAATTACACTTACTCCATTCTCTCTCTCTCTCTCCAAGGGCCGGGAATGACTAGTAACTGTACTGTGTGTGTGTGTGTGTGTGTGTGTGTGTGTGTGTGTGTGTGTGTGTGTGTGTTTTACAAAAGAGCAAAACATTTTTCCGCCTTCCAGACTCTTTTATTTTCTGTTTTGTTTATATGTTCCTTGCAGGCTTTACCTTCTTTTCGGGCTAAAGTTTTTCCTCTGTTCCCTTAGTACTGTTACTGTTGTTTAAATGGTACACTTCCACTTAGACTGAGTTCTTCTGTGGTTAATTTAATTATCACTTCGTCTGCTTTACGTCATCGCTCTTTTAATACTTTTCTATTTTGAATGCATCAGTCTTTTTACGATTTGTATTTCACTGGCGCTTCAGTGCATACAATCTGTTCCCGTGGAGACTGGTTAGGCCACCTTTGTCTTCTTTAGTGTATTGTTGTCTCCCATTAATTAGGTTGTATGAGCTCAAGTAACGTTAATACCCCATCTCGTTACTATACAGATTTACTGCGGATGGGATTTTGAGGGGAAGGTACTAAGCGTACCGCACTTTGCATATAGGCCCATTGTCCCGAAACTCATAAACCCCCCTAATTAACTCTCGAAACTGCCCAACACCGTCTTGTATGAAGAAGGCAGTGCAATTAGTGGTTAAAGCACTGAAGCATATCGTGTTCATTTACTGAAAAAACTCTGTCTTTTAGCGGTCTGCGTGAATGTGTTGGCGTGTGCGTGACGAGGATGCTTGTCGACGCGTGTTTTAACGGTGCTCTGGTAAACTATGCATATATATCAGGGCTTCAAGGCAGGACTCAACTGTAACTGTCTTCCCACGACGCTCTGTGTTGCGTGGATTTTCTTCACAAAGTATTTTAAAATTATTATTAAAAGAAAGAACCAAAGGAACCTGCGAAGCTGACTATTAAAAAAGGCCACAATATGCCACAATTTTTTCGTTATACATAGTTCAGGGGAACTTTTGATAAGCTTTCGAACTTACAGCTCACTACGAGATTCGATCAGCTGCTTAGCATAAGATCAGATGATTTATGGGAAAAAATCTTACATGTCCGCAATTTCCCAAGAATAACTAATATCTAAATTGGATGGTCCCATAGAATCCTTCACTACTTCCCCTCACCGCCGCGCACCTGAGTTTATAGAGCCTATAGTGTGTGTGTGTGTGTGGAGGACGTTCAAGCCTTGTGAGGTCTGCACAGTGATTTAAGAGCCAGAGATAAAGGAGGACTGGCCTCTCTCGGTCCTTCTCGCACGTGACTCGTCGCACTTTCTCTGACCATGTGTCGCCCCCACAGGTGAGTTGAAAACTGCCCATGTGACTAAGGGCATGAATAAGACTCTAGAGGTGCCCTTCCATCACACAAGGACGTGCTCATCTTCTGCACGGTGGCAAGACGTGCACGAAGGCCGAGTCGTGCATGGTGCGGCGGGGGCGGTAATGAGGCCGTTTGTATGCGAGTAGCAAACGCGGGCTGCGGCGACCCCAGCCGGCGTGCCCACGCTTCCCCATCGTCAGGCTGGCCCGTCGGGCCATGTTCCTTGGCCACACCACCCTGGCCACACTAACCAGTCCTCGCCATTTTCAACATAAAGTTCGCTTTCACATTTGATAATCAATACAAGACCGAACCAGTTGCAACTGTAGCAAATTTAAATCTACCCCAGGCAACCTGTCCCAGCCCTCACATAACTCTCGTGACCTGATAAGCCATGACTGCCCAGCCGAACCCAACCTAAGCCTCGTCCCTCAGCTTAGAGCATTCTGAATACATGAGTCGGGCCACTGATCTCAGTCGGGAGTGCGTAGTTGGCACTGGTTGGGCACAGACAGCATTTGCTTTGCTGTATAACTCTTATCAGTATCTATGTAATCTTTATAGCATAAAATGTAGAGCGCCTGTCAGACAGGGCCATCAGATATCATAAACAGCACTTTGCTAGACTTAACTGTTTTTATTTCTCACTCAGAACATCCTACCATTTGCCTTTTACCAGTGTAGCTTGGTAGTTGTGTCATTGTGACACATACATATCTCATGTCAAATCAGACCTTCATTAGCATTGGTGATTTTATCTCTGTAGCAGACCTCATGCAGAACCATCTCGTAGTAGCATAACGAATCAAAACGACTGAACTTTATCGTTATACAGCATCACCACGCAAGAATACCACATTATACCACCGCATTATTCAAAGCCACCATTCAGTGCCATTCTGCAGAATAAGCACAGTCACAACATGAGATCAGCGTATCACAGAATATAGTAATGGCTAAGCTGTAACATGGCATAGTATCTTCATATTATGATTGCCATACAGCACAGTATGTCGACCATACCCCGACCGCCATACTGCCCCACCACACTGCCACACTAGGATGACCGATGGTGTTGTACGAGTTATTTCGAGGGAACTATGTTGGATTCAAGTACCGAAATACGTGACAGCGCCTGAAAATCTTGAGCTGATTTACAATAATAAAACCTCAGTTGCTGCCTTGTAAAGTGTGATATCTCCTCTGGGTGCACTTTAATGAACACTTGGAGCTAAGACTGCCTGCAGCACCTCGCAGAGAATCTTAATTCCAGCCAGCTATCGCGGCATCTCACTCACCATAGCTTGGTATTTTGCGTGGTGCGCCGACCTGGGCCGGGCGACCCCCCGCCGTTGACCCCCACCTCGTCCGAGCATTAATAATATTCGTTGACAGCCGCGTTGTGTACACGGAGGCCGGCCAGACACGCGCTGTGGCCGCGGCTGCCCCGGCCCACTCCTGCCGCAGGCCATCCTCGTCAACCGGAACACAGGCAACTTTCATTGTGTTAAATTATGCCAAAGGGGTGGTGACGGTATCCCCTGGGTTCACTCCCCAGCTTATTGTAGGAATCCATAGGTGCTTAGTTTGTGATGTTAATGTACCGACAGGGAATAACCCGACTGTACCACACCAACCGTATTTCAAAATAACTCAGCCATATGAACCTCAACTGATGAAAGTCTCGTCAAAGATTCATTTTGCGGAAGGCTCTGAGCACATTGAGCCTTACATTTGCATGCGGTACGCGGTGCCGCGCCGGGCCCAGCGGCTCCTTAACGAGAGCACAAATAGAACGAGCCTTTCTGGGGTTAATGAGGTATTTCTATTCATGTTCTAGTGAGTACTTCGGAAGAAGACAGAGTGACACAGTTTCCACCTGTTGCGACTCCTCTGTATGGGTGTCCGTCAGCTAACGCACGACATTGTGAAGGCAGCTGGGGTACCCATCACACGGACTCCAGCTGCGGCTATTAATATCGCGTTTAGGGTGCTGGACACATGAGGACGATCGACAGGAAACGAAACCACTTGGAGAATGAAGAAACGTGGAAGCTATACTCCCCTCCACTAGAAATGGCGTTTTTCCCCCCCCCCCCAAGTCGTTGTTCAGCGATTCCTCTAATTCAACCAGTATTGTACTCGGGAAGAAAAAGTGAGACAAGCCAGAACCAGACTGGTGGGTTGGGCCAGATGAGACACTTCATCACTCAACCGCCAAACTAGTTTATCAGTGTGACGCGGCCGCCGACCCGTCCCACTAATTGGCTCCTTAATTTCCAGGTATCAGTGATGTTACATGTTGGGCGGCGATCTGCCAGACCCACACTGATCCAGGAACCTTATTTATAAACTTTCCTAAGCCTACGTTGTGTATATGATTCCTTGTATATATGTTGTCTTCACTTATACTCTTATCAAACACTTCAAAAACCAGTCATTGAAAAGTAAGCAGATAAAATACGAGAAACAGTGCAATCTGGAAAATGGTTAAATATTATGGAGACTCTTTAATTCCTTAACATCGAATGGATTTTCTGTGAATACGAGCCAAAAGCCACTAATCACGTCCTGGGAAACGACCATCTGGGCTAACAAATGGCTTTTCAGTGTATCTCGGTGTCATCAGGCATGTGTCACTGGTCCTGAGTGGTAGACACATGGAAACTGACTCCTCCAATCAGTGTTTCCTCAGCGACGGGAACTAACCGACCACATCATGTATCTGCCCAAACTGAGTGAACGCTGTCTTCTCTTATCTTTGAGTGGATGTAACGGCTTCGCTTGAGCACTTGGAGAGCTTTAATGGTATTATGAACAGATTTTGACAAAAAGAAATACCTTTGAACTGACAGAAGAAAATTTTTATATAAAAGATTGTTGCCTTTGATGTGAAAAGAATACGAAAAGTCAAATATTCAGTGACATAAGATAAACAGATAATATAATGCCCATGGGTAACAGAGACGAGCTACTGATCTTGTACAATTTTTCTGAGTTACAGTGGATAATGAGCCATTTGATGGGGTCATTTGTCAGAATTAGTGATGATCTTGGCTGTCTGTGGTGAAAATTGTTGGTTAACCCCTCTGATAACTGACGTCCCTTTTGTATTATTCTTGTCATCTTCGGAAGATTTTGTTCAGCCTTGGAAAGGCTTTTTGGACTAGAAGATTTAAATACAGCCTTTAGCCCTCTTTTGATGGAGGCAACTGTTGTATTGCATTCCAACTAAAAACAGACGATTTTATTCTGCTGATAAGTATAGTACTAGTCGTGAAGAAGTGCCATGGACAGGGTGTACAGTCACAGCACTGTCTTCTTCTGCCCCTGAGCTACGGGGAAATAAGCTGCAAAAGGACGCAAACCTTGGCCAAGTTAAAGACGAACCGTTGGCTAAGTGAAGTTGGATGAACCGCACCTTACGTCGCTGCCAGATTTCTGACAACGGCCACCCAGCACTGGACACATGATTACCGCTAGAATGTGATGTTTATCATGAAGAGGGGTTAAGGAAGTGATGTAGATCTGTAGCTTTGCCTTATTTTGCCACCGTGCTACGGAGAAATAAGCTTCAAAAGGGCGAAAGTCTCCGTCCGCTTAAGGTGGACGAACCGCATCTCAAGTCGCTGCCACATTTCTAACAACCATTCAGAGCTGGATATATGATTAACACTAGAATGTGGTGCTAGTTTCGACGAAGTGCTATAAAAAAGGATGTCTTATTCAGCCACTGAGCTACGGGGGTAATACTCTGCAAAAGGACAAAAACCTTCAAGATGTTGAGGTGAATGAGCTGAACCTCAAGTCGCTGCCACATTCCTGACAGCCGCCACCCAGCGCTGGACACATACCACACGAGCCTGGCACGAGTTACGCCAGGTTGATGTGGGCTAATTTGATCTGATGACAGCGTCCAGATGAGCATAATCCACCTCTCACACGGAGCCAAGACGGATCTGCGACATCGTTAGGCGTGGGGCGGCGTGTGTGTGTGTGTGGTTCTTGCCCGGTTTGTTTTTATGGCGTCGGCTCTAAGTGAAAACATGTAAATGGCCTGTTTATCTTGTCCATCGCGATTTTATTACCTTATAATGCGGGAAGACCGGTGCGCTGGTGTTGACTCCGCTTTGACAGAGGCGCGGGAATGTGTGGAGGTGCTGGAAGAAGTGCATCATTAGCAGCCATTCGTTGATAAGGGGAAGCAGGGGGGCGAGGTCCTGATATTCCCGCTTTACAGTGATGTTACTGGCGATGTGATGAGCCTGAGGTAGCAAAAGCAAGGAGCGAATGGGCTAATGGCACATGTAAAGTTTTATATTTAGCTTTTACGCTGATGTGTTAACTGTTGTTCAGGGAAGACAGTAGTAAACCTGCACACACCGCATATCATTGACACTCCCACCGTCTAAGTAGATGTAACAGGAAAACAGGAAAACTCAGCCTAGAAGTAAGAGATAAAGTAAGTGATGGTACAGGATTTCTAATGGTGCCGATATGAAGTGAGAGTGACTGACTTTTGAAATATTTTGGTTATGTTAGAACAGTGATGATGTCAGATGTCAGTGATGTTGTTGACTTAGGTGTCTTACGCCTCATTGTTTTGGTGGAAGAGGAACCAGGAGAAGCGCTTATAAACTTTCTCAAGGTTGAATTGCTGTTACTTATATATACTTTTGCCTTCACTCATACAGCTATCAAGTAGTCCACAATAAAATTAGAATGAATATTAAAGTGAGAAAAACACGAAAAAATGATCTGTTATAATAGTTAACTGTTATGGAGACTTGTTTATCGTAAAAATGAGTTAAAAGGCTATAATCCGACGCCAAGACTGATACCAAGACACAGTGACGATAATTGTCTAGTTTCCCTTGCCAGTCTTCGGAGTCATACTGTTGCGATATCAAAACCCCAAGTCGGGATGTGCACTCGAAAATTACTGGCAGTAAAGTTGAGCAAAACTGCAGTAATAGCGGAGCCGCCGGGACGCAGCCATCTCCGCCTCCTCCCGGCCCCTGGCACACATCTTTCCTTTACGACATCCTAAAAGCTGGTATTATCTTGGCCAGCATCGCACTGAACTCTCTCCCGCTCCTCACCCGCTCTCTCTTCCCTCTAATGTCTTCCTCTCCACCTGTTATGCATTCCCACCTTCCCCTTGTAGCTCTCCCTCAGTATTTGGTGTTTGATTTAGTGCATAACCAGGACTTTCGTGTTTAGACGTAAGGTTGGAGGGAGTATGAAGACTCACATGCCTGTGTGTGAGATATAAGGAGCCCTGCGGCGCCCTTGTGTTACCTGCTCTTCTCTACCTGCTAACCCAACCAACCTTCCCTTTGTATCTCTTCCTAAAATCTTGGTGTTGGATGAAGGGTAAGAAGATGACTCACGTGCCTATGTGTAAGATACAAGGAACCTAAGTCTGCTCTAGGGTTACCTGATCTTCTCTACCTGCCAGCACAGCCAACCTTCCCCCTCTAACTATCTTACTCTTAGATCAAGGGTAAGAAGATGGCTCTCGTGCTTACGTGTAAGATACAAAGGGCTTTGCATTGCTGTTGCATTACGTGTTATCCTGTTTCAATCCAGCCGTACCTCTCCCCTGTATCTCCCACTCAAATCTTGGTGTTGGATAGAGGGTATGAAAAGGGATTCACGTGTTTTGTGTGAGAGGTACAGGGAGCTCATAGTGCCCTTGTGTTACGTCTTATCCTTTACCTGCCAGTCAAACCTATCCTTCCTATTGTAAGTTTCCCTCAAATCGTCGTGCTGGATAAAGGATATGCAGAGAACTCACGTGCTTATGTGTGAGAGAGAAAGGCCTCTAGTTTGCCTTTGTTTTACCCATTTAGAAAGTTTTCCTCAGTTAGACGCTCACATCAACTTGACACTCGAGACACACTGAACCGTCTGACAATCTGAATTCTGTTAAAACGGACTTTACTGAACCTTAACAAGATCCACAGACATGTCATAAAAATAACCCAGCTAAAACCACCATACCAGTCCTGAATGCCACAGCTCTAGCATGTATTCAGAATGAAGAGTGGCTATTAGTGCCGAAATGTTGATATCTGAATGTGTGGCACGTAGGACTGCCGGACCTTAGGGAACATACTGTCAGTTCTATGGCCAGAGTTGAACACATACAAAAAATGTGAGAAAGAATGTTGATGACCATATTCTGTAAGGACCATTTGTTTCCCTTTTCAGTGCAAAGAACTAATCATTTTAATCTCATTATATACGTTCTGTAGCTTGCACTGACCTAGTTTCCCATCTTGCAGTAGTGCGCGTCCTAAACGTGCTTGGAACTGGACTGTCACATTCCCATAGAGCAACCAAAGAAATGAGGAAAAAAGAGTAGAAGAACCTTATGCCTTAATGGGAAGACAGGAGTGAGTGAGAGTACAAGAAGGATATCAGCTCTCAAGATAGGGTCAGCCGCCTCTCACCTGTATTCCCCACACAAACCATCAACCCTCTCGTACCCTTGTCAGAACCTGGTCAGTTTATGTCAGTGCTAATCGTGGCAGTTTTGTATGATAATGGAGAAAGATTATTTTGATGGGGATCGACTTGACGTTTTGTGTGTGTGTGTGTGTGTGTGTGTGTGTTCTTAAGATATTCTGTGTGTGTCCCATGGTATTTCTACGTACAGTATGCGTACATGTGTGCATATGTCTGTGTGCACGAGCGTACGTCTAGGGATTTCTGAATTATTCTCAGTGTCCTCGTGGAATTCACTCATTAGTAGGTCTATAATTACACCTGCTTAGGATTTGGTGTTCGCATCGTGGAAGATTTGCTGCGTGTAATGCGAGGAAGGCCGAGGCACCGCGGCCATAATTAAGTGGTAAAGCTAAACATCAGCCTCGATTAATGAACCCCGCTCTGACTTCTCCCCCTAATTTATGTTCTTCGTTAATGACTTTATGAATTCCAGCTGTCAGGTTTTTCTACCAGGGCCGGCATCAGGGTCAAACGGGCGAATGGGTTTTATCAGCTTGGCATAATACGGTGGGCGAGGTTTCTGTGCTCACTACTGTTACCAGAGTGATTAAAACCGACCGTTTAATTGGGAACATTCTGCGTAAACATCTGATTCACCAGGCAGATGATGCGAGATTGAGAGGACTCATTGTTTATGATATTGTGTGATTTAAGGTGATTGGTTAGTTATGGTGATGTGAGATTTGACATGATTAGTTATTTATGATGACGAGAGATTTGAGATGATTACGTGTTGGTGATGGTGTGAGATGTGACGTGATAACCTGTTTATAGCGATGTGAGATTTTAGATGTTTTGCTGTTTATGATGACGTGATGTTTGGGATCAGTAGCAATTTATGATAATGTGAAATTTGAGATCATTAACTACTTGTGATGATAAGAGATTTGAGATGATAGGCTATAAATAATTATGAGATTTGAGAGAATTAGTTATGATGGTGTGAATTATGGGATGATAAGTTATTCATGATGACGTGAGAATATAGATAAATTAGTAAATGATAAAACTAATGGCGACCGAGATACTTTGGAAGTATACATTATACTGTAGATATCAGCATTGTTATCAAGATGGAGAGTTGGCCATGAAGCAGTGCATTTGTAAAAGCGGGAGTCATTAACAAAACGCCCAAGAGTAATATTTAGAGAAGACAATGTGAACATCCGTGAGTGTGTGACGCATGCGCGGGGAGGTGACGAGGGCGTGACGTCAAGCTCCCCTAAGTCCCGTACTGAATCAGGTGCCCCACACATGTTGAGTGAGATATCATCTGGCTATGCAAATTATGGTTTCGCCGAGTGTCATAAAGTTGTGTTTTACTCAGAGGAAAACTGCGAGCATCGCACTTGAAATCAGTGACATAGGGGCACAATCAACAACTCTTCTCGCAGCCAAAACCTTTTTCTGAGATTAATGGAAACTGCGCCTTTGTTGCCAAGTCTCTCCGGGTGTGGTTGCAGCATTCACGAAGAAATTAATGGTGTGGGTAATAAAGGAGCAGTAACATGCAGTAATAAAGGAGCAGCAACACAGTGGGTCCCTCCGTGGTGGTCGCGCCCGCCTTCATTATGTCACTCTGATGAATATTTAATGATTTGCTTATCTAGTGGGATGCCAAGATGCTGTGGTAAGGGGAAGACGTGGTCGTGGTAATGATGGGAGTTTGTGGAGGGGATGTGAAGGGTCATTACAAGAGATGAATGGGTGATTGGGAAGTGAAGTGTCTGTGCCTGGTGTCGTGGAAGTGAGGGTTGTAAAAGAGAGAGGAGAATGCTTGTGAGATAGGGTGATGGTGGAGCAGTGACCATGAAGTACAGGGTTGTATGGATGCGATGATGGTGGTAGCTGAGATGATGATGATGATGATGACGGGGAAAATTATACGATCTAAAGAACTAGTATGCCGACAGTTCTTAGGCGATTAGTAATGATAATATGCTGAACTGGTAAATGGGTGAAGAGTTTGTACCTTCTAGTGACAGCTGGGGGGATGATGCCGATGGGATGGTTAGAATCACTGGTAGCTCTGATGATATTTCCGTGACGTGATACAAGCTTCAGTGGTAATACTATCTGCGAAAACGAAGATAGCGGTGATATGATAATGATAGTGTTAACCATTATAATTGTGATGATAAAGGGTGTTGATGGTGAGTGCAGTGATAAAATTGTTGCCTGTGGTGATGATGATTGTGATGTTTGTAGACGTTATTGCTGTTACAGTTATTGTTAGTGAGTGCCAGGGAAGACGATACAGGCTCTGATTATGATGATGGTAACAGTGATCGTTACGAGGCATATTTTTGTGTCAAGCTGAGAGTGCCAGAGCTAATATCACAGCTCTGTTAAGTACTGCAGTTCCCTTTAATGTTAAATTATAAAAAGAAAGTGTTCCTGGTGGTATAAGTTTCATGTTTCCTTGAGTACTTCGCAAAGCTTACCTAACCCAGAAAGAGAGAGAGAGAGAGAGAGCAGAAGCAGCCAAACGTTGTAAAAGTTGTCACGGGTTGTTAAGAGACTTGTCACCTTTGGGCTGAGGAAGAGAAAGGGCAGGAAACAGGATGCGAGAGTGGCGGTGCGAGCAGCATGTCAGGGATGATGGGTGAGGGAGAGTGTGTGTGAGGGATGGGGTGTGAGAAACAGCATGTGTGAGGGAAATTGTGAAAGGAGGGAAATGTGTGAGGGAGGTTTTGGATGGAAGGAAGTTTGTGAGGGAGGGCAAAATGAGGGATGGGGTGAGGGAAAGAGTGTATAATATGGAGCAGGTTGTGTAAGGAAGCGCCTGCGAGGGAGATGGATCAGGCGTAGGAATAGGCATATGTGAGGAATGATGGCTAACGGAAAACTTGTGTGAGGGATTGCGGAGTGAGGGATGAGATGGGAAGAACAGGAGAGTGTGCGAGGAAGAAACTGTGCGAGGAAGGTCAGAGTGAGGGGTGGAACGTATATGGAGGAAGCAGTTTGAGGAAGAAAGTGCGTGAGGGATGGCATAGTGAGAGACAAGGTGTGAGAAAAAAACGTATGTAAGGGAGGCTGTGGGAGGAATAAAATGTGCGAATGAGGAAATATATGCTGCTGGGAGAGGAGGAGGCACTATGAGGGTTGATATGGGAAGGGGACTGTGTTGGGGTGGAATTGTGAGGGAGTATGTGTTTTGGGGTGGGTGTGAAAGAGTGCGTGTGTTTGCGTGTTTTGGAGTAAATGTATGAAAAGACAGTGTGTGTGTGTTGCTGTGGATATATGAAAGGGAGTATGGTGAGATGGGCTTAGGATGTGTGTGTTAGAATGAATGTGTGAGAGTATGGATATTGGGTTGGATGTGTGTAAGGGTGTATGTTTCGGTGGATGTGGGAGAGAGCATGTATGTTAGGGTGGATGTGTTAGAAAAAGTGCATGTTTAAGTGTATGATGGGGTGGATGTGTGAGAGAGAGTGTGTGAGTGAGGGCGTGGCTGGTCCGACTCTGCTGGAGGCCCTCGCTCATCCCCGCAATGATGGAGAAATTATGCGCGCGAATTTGCAAGCTGTCGGGAAACCATTTGGGGGGAGGGAGGCAGTCGGGGTGTCGTGGTGCCGCGAAAGTTGAAAGTCTGGTGGTCGTGCATGTGTTCCTGCCGGTCCTAATGTCTGGTGAAGGAAGTAAGGGAAAATGGCCATAGAAAAGTATATGATAGTCCTTGCTGTACCTGAAGGCAAACAGTGAAGGAAGGAATGGAAATATATCTGCAAAAACTTCTCTCCCTGATGTCAAAGGCGTGTAATTCTGAAGATATTTTCTAGCACTGCTCAGAACTCAGTACTATCTAGATTTGTGTTTAAGTTATTGTTCCTGATTAATCGACGACACAGTAAGTCTTTAATTATGCTGCAGAAATATCGTGGGTTTTCAGGACACTGTTTACATGGCACGAAACGCCTGGCTTCCCCATTTTCTTCCTGCATCACCACCTCTACAGCATCATCACAGTCATTAACAAGCCATCTTTTCCAGAACCACACCTGTCCAATTGCCACTTCCACAAACTCTCATCATCCTTTCCTTCACCAACGTTCTCATTAGCATTCCGTTACTTCCTCCTTCATTCCACCTCTTCCACCCCCACTAATACAGCACATACTCGTACCTACTCCACCGCTCCATGTCCTCCAACCTTCCCTTGCACTAGCTTCCACTAAAGGGAAAAAGTCATACGGGGTTAAAAGGAAAGTTGAATTGATACAAGGCACAAGCAGTGAAACAGGATAGTGGTAATAGATTGTGGTGAAGTGTATGCTTTGTTATGTGGTTGTTGCTCTCATTCTCCCTCGCAACTCTTCGTCCCTACTCTTTTCATTTCTTAGGGAGACAGAAGGAGAGTAGGATAACACAAAGCACAGGGGTGAGACAGAGGATGTGATAGGAAACAGTTGTATGATATTGGTTTGCATGCTTCGCTGTTGCATCCATTCCCCCTTCGTACCCCCTCCTCCCCTTCCAGCATTATCATCCACCTCCTCCACCAACTCATGAGGGTAGGGGTTGGAGGGAGGATAAAATGCACTGATACAAGCGGTGAAATAGGTGTAGGAGGGTAGAACACGCGTAGTACCGACAGTGACACAGAAAGTAGCAGTAACAAACAGTGATATGGTGTAGGTTTGGGTATATAATTGTTGCTCTCTCTCCTCTTCCCCATCAGTACTTCATCCCCACCCCTCCCCTACCTCCTTTCACCCCCTCCACTCCTTCACTGCTGCTCGTCCCTCCCCCACCTCTCTCCACCCCCTCCACTCTCTCACTGCTCCACCATCTGACCAAACTGACACGACTCACCTCCTCTCCCACGCCAAGATCTGGGTTGCGGCTCTCTTGGGGGTCCTTTCACTCCCCGTCTTATCATTTTCCTGCCTGCATATTGTGGAAGTGTGTGTGGAGTCTTAGCCCCTCCTTCAGTACGATGACGTCCATTTCTTGATTATTCTTGCTACCTTGTGATTGTTTTATTCAGTTTGCGGGAGATTTTTTGAACGTCATGGATTAGATATGTACATCATTAATCCCTTTACCGCTAAGTTAAATAAAATCGTCTGGAGAGAACTGAAACAAACTATAGTGTCATCGTGCCGAAAGGATTAATCAGACATTTTGCATTAAATTTTAACAAATATTCCATTATTGCTTGCGACTTATTATTTTGCTTTATGTATTAATATCCGTCTTCTTGAAACAGACGTCGTGAGTTTCCAGTTCCTTAATTTTGTGAAACCACTAGGGCATAACGTGTGTTGCTTCTCTGTGTTGCTTTTTAATGCTTTGTCACATAGTATGTAGGCTAGTGAAATAATAATCACAGTTTTTCCATAGGTGGGTGTCAAAAATTGTCATGATGAATAACATACGTTTACCCTCATAGTTTTAAGAATATTGCTGAGAGCTATTGATACCCATTTGTCCCTGTAAAGACTATAGTTGTTCTTCTCGTCGGTCAAGGAAGCTCCCTAATACTTCCTCCTAAGCAATTCATTCTGCTTCTTACACCATACTGTTCCCTTCAGTCCTACTCAAATAATTCTAATATCACCATACTCTGTATAAATAGTGTACAAAATTATATTGGCCAGACTTGTCCAAAAATAAACCACTTGGGAAGAGGTATTAGGGAGCTTCCTTAACCGACAAGAACACGAACCTCTGACTATTAAGGGTTGCCGCCAGGTGGAGAAAATAACCCTTCTCTCAAAGATCCATGGCCCAGTAATCAAAAGGTAATTGTTTCTACCTTTACCCCACACGTGAAAGAAATCCCGTGTAGCCGAACTGCATAAAGAATTTGTTACGTGAAAGTTACGGACAGGAGGGTGAAAGACTGAGGGATGCGAAGTGGTGGGCCGAGATCCGAGAAAGAGGAGTTGAAGCATCTCAGTAAATATTTGACCGTGCGCGAGCCGGAGCTTCGAACCACATGATTGGTATTCGACACAGCCAATGGTGAGGAGAGGAAAAATGACACGCTGGTTAAAAATGGCCGTGGGTCTGAATATTTATGCGTGGTACCCTAATCCCCTTCACTCCGAGGACGTCTGTTTTCATTTTATTCGGTGCTCTCTCAGGATTGTTTTGCTTCAGTTACGGGGAGGCTTTTTGAACTGGAGATATTAAATACAGCCCTCAGTTTTCCCTTCATTTTAAAAGGTCCTTCCAAGGCTAAATAAAATCATCTGTAGCAAGAGCAACCTAGAGAATACATCATCGGTGAGTGGGTTAATGGTATGTCCTAAATGGGTGGGCGAGGCTTGTCTCTTGGGTGGGCGGCTAATGCAGGGTGTGGTAGGAAAGGTCAGGCACTTGGTATGGCCGGACGCATGGGAGTGGCGGGCGATCTGAATAATTGTTTTACCAGTGTCCAGTGTACTTTACCCTGTTATAAAAGGGCAAGTGATCGCTATGTTCCAACACGCGATTTCATTCAGCTGAGCGAGAACCCTACCTGAGAAAGGGTTAAAAAAAATGTAATAAGTGCAAGCGATCATTTATATAGTTTACAGTAGCTAACGTCAGGCGATTTCATTCAGCTAAGTTAGTCTCCTGCCTGACAGAGGGTTAAGCACTATAAAGTTTTAAGCTTCTATTACATGTATATAATTTGTGACGTATTTGGTGCCATCGTCAGACACCATATTACCTAAGTAAATGTACGGTGCATGCTGGATTATAACGAGACACTGTAGCACACTATTCTGAATTTAAAAAACAAAAAAGAAGTAAATTTAGATCACTATTAAATACATTGTTACCCTAAGAGAACTATATTCATATTTAAGTAACCCAGTTTATCCTGTCATCGATCATTGGATATTTAGAGAGTTCTTGTAAGACAAATAAAAAAAAGTTTCATGATTCCCATCCATTTACCGATGACGTGTGTTGTCTACGAGAGTTTCTGAGGCCGCAACAGCATTATCAAGTCGTGGCACTAACTCCTTATAAAATGGACGGATGGTTTTTAAATGTCACTGCAATCACTCCCTCAACTGGTTAGCCGGAAAAAGTCACACGTGTATAATTTATCGCCCGCCAGTGAGGCAGAAATGGTGAGCCAATGCGCTTGTAGTAGTGAGCCATAGATTGTAGCTCAGCCTGGTAGGATGGCGAGTTGATTCCAGGGGTGTTTCTTCACAACAGCCCGCTCAGAGATAATGATTTCTTGGGTTATGTGTTGGTCCGTGCGATGCCGAGGTGAGCCGTCGCGCAGAAACATTATGGATTCAACACGCTTTAAGAACAGGGAAGGCTAGAAACCAAGGATCACGTCCGTACATCGAGAACGCCAAAGGGACTGACGCCCGCATCAAACTTGTATCTCCTGCAAAACTTTTCTTCCACCTCTCCCCCCGAGGCAGTTTCAGTGACCCGGAGTTCTGAGAGACGCAGGTGTGGCAAAGTAAAAGGTGGGCTGGAAGAGGGAAGTCTCGAGGTTGTAAAGAAGGAATGAGAGGAGAGTACAAAGGAAATCTGATTGCTGTAAAGAAAGCGAGAGAGAAGACTGCAGTTGCGTTCGGTCCTGTCACTCAGTTTGCCACTCGTACAGGTATGAAACGTAGGTAATATTCTGATAATTTTCATGGACTCCGAAGGTATCAGTGGGTTTGGAAAATTATTGTTTACCATCTCGCAATATATGATAACGAAGTGAATCAGTATTTATACCCCTAATTGTACGAGGAAAGTCTCAATGTTGTGAAGAATAAAGAGAGAAAGAGAGTACAGGGGATCTCTAGAAAGAAAATAGGAACTGCCTAGAAGGAAAGGAGGAACATGGAAAGTACATACATAAAACTGGTGAAAAGTAAAGAAAGAACTGCAACGTGAACAAGGGAAAGACTTGATGATGGACAGTAAATACAGGCCAAATATCAAGAGACAAGAAGAATTCCGAAGATAGAAGTAAAGGTCTGTGAAGAGCATGTGATGTACGAAGATTGGAGTTACTGAAGAGCGGTAGAAACTGTCATGGTTGAGAAAAAATGAGAATTATAAAACATTTGTCCAAGGAAAGTACTGCACGAAGCAAAGGTATGGGTAAAGAGAGCTGACAGGAAATGAATGGGGAAGGAATGTCTGGGGGGGAAAAAAATGGAAGGAAGAAGTGTATAACTGAGAGGAACAGTTGTCATTAAGAGTTAGTTCAATGACTAGAATGGCACAGCATATGAAAGTAAGAGGTGGAAATATGGAATGAGGATGAAATGTGTACAAAAGGAAAAGAAAGGGACAAGAAAGAGAGTCGGCTGAATAGGTGAAAAGGATAAAGGATAAAAATAACTAATAGATGGGAAAAAATAACAGGTTGAGACGATAATGAATGGGCTAGCAAGGACGACAGTGCAATTCCGGGAAAATGATCTTGACTGTCGCAGTACGATTAGTTCTATTTTTACCTTTTCAACTCCATTAATTTCAGACATTTTTACGACCTGGAAGAGTTAGATGTAGCCCTTATAAACCTCTTCAAAATTTGTCCATTCCTAAGTTAAACAAAATGATCTGGCGGCAACAAAAACACACGAAATTAAGAACATAAAAATTAAAAAGGGTGATGTGGGGGTAGCAAGAACAGAAATAAAAATGAATAGGGAGTGGAAAGTGGAAGATGCGTGGAAGGAAATGCCATGGGATGCTG
>JAGKTI010001588.1:67496-81787 GCA_018397915.1 Birgus latro | reverse complement strand
TGCCTAGAAAAACTAAACACAACCATGCTCAAGTCTCCATTAATATGAGAAGCTTAATTTTATACACTGCATAACTATATTTAATAATTTAGTAAATAAAAATAGAATTTAAAGGTTAATATTACTGCCTCCCAAATTGCAGATCTGAAGTATATTAATAAAGCTAAATTTAGGGGTTACACAATTCACAGGTTTTTAAACTTGTGTAGATCTACAATACTGCAATATATAGGACCAAATATGAATCACTAAAGTTGCATAGCTACGAAATTTTTCTTCACTTTGGAGCGTTTATATAAAAACTCAAATGGTTCAGTCTTGGATGTTGTCACAGATTTCAAGAATATAACAAACAATTGGATAAATAAGGAAAATTAAGAGCTGGTGTGAAACTGGTTTGGCAAGCTTACCCACCACTCTCGTATACCAATGGGGGCACGCTGGCTCAGAGATAAGGTCTAGCTTAATCCCTTTTTAATCCCGTACACCAAACACTGGGTTGCTTAAGGTGCACTTAAGATAAAATGATTTTCGTGACCAATAAAGAGTAAATAATTGACGTAGTACAATAGTTTAATAAGCTTCCTCGCTAAAGACTCCTTGCTTTAGTGAGGATGCCTATAACTGAACTTTCACCCATACAACTAACAATGCACACCAGTTACTATAAAATCTTCTGAACTCTTCTGTACAATAGGTATTATCACTTAAGTTTGGTAAGTGAGAAGATATGAAAAAAAAGATTAAACAATCCCCCGAGCTAGACCTTACAATGAGATTACACAGCCCCGTTAGGTAACAGGAGGGCGCTACCCCTCCCGGCACGGCTCTAACTCGCGACCCCCTGGTCCCGAGCTCTATGCTCTACCTCTCCACCGTCATCCCGAAAAAAATACACGTAACTGCTGGCACAGTCTGACAACGTGTCCACTAAGGCTCAGCAGTCATACATGACATGGTAACGTTAACACAACCACTTCAGCATCAAGACTAACTTTCCATATCCAACATGTATGTTGAAAGCAAAGAGCATAGGCATGGCTGTGGCAAGACTGCCTGTGTGAAGACGGTCTATGAAAGACTAGGGTTGGAAAGGAGGTCCTGATGATTATGATGATGAAATACAGTAATATACAACGTTTTGTACTCCATGGAACCGCATTCTCAATTTCGAACACTACCAGACTCCCCTAACCACTCTGTCAGCATCTCCCCCAATATCTCGTCACCAATAATCTGTTGTCTTCGATGATAGGGTTTCTGAAAAATACCGTTAGACATTCGTAGTGTCATAAGCAGAAAGTTAAATATGCTTCGTAACCTACTTAGCTGACAAGTACATGGACCCACGGACCCTGGGGGTGTTACCTATAGACCACCGTCACTTGCCAGGCCAAGGAAAAAAGGTCAAGAACACTAACACCTGGTCCCATTACTTCAAGGTGTGGGGGTCTGAGGGTAGGCTACCATTCTCCAGTAGATTCAAAGGTAATGGCCAGCATCCATCCCCTGATGGCATTATGTAAGAGGCTCCAGGCCCACGCTATGTACTTCACGAGCAAAGCCCCATATCACACTTAACTTGAGCTTCCTGAGGGTTTTTCACAGAGTGGCCCTTCACTCCAGTGAAGCCTAATGTGAAGCCTCATATAGTACTTCAATGAGTTTCCCTAACAATTTTCCCATACAACATCCACCACTACACCAAAGCCCCATATAATGCTTCACTGTAGATCTCCATGATTCCACGCAAGTTGCATCACTAAAAGTCTCGGTCCTGCTAAGCCTCACATGGTTCTGAATCTAGTGTTTCTGTACTTTGGTTTATTTCTGATGCTGCCAAACTATATTACCCAGTGTAGGAAATGCATCGTGCTAAAAGGGATTTATTAAGGCTATGTGTAACCCACCCAGTTAAGAGATAGCAGATAAACAAAAATGTCCCAGACCTCAGTTATTTTTATCTTATACGGTATACCATTACTGTCATCCACTCCCTTGATGTACTGTCTTCAGGTAACTCTGCACTGAGTGCCAAGACGTGGTTGCCTGCTGGATAACTAGACCTATCGTGCAGAATGATTTGAATACTGCCGAGGGAGAATATACAGGTCATTATTTGATATATATAGTACAGTAAATGGTAATACTGCATGTCATGTAACAGTTCAGACAGGTCAACGAAATTCAAAGACAGTTAATCTATGGCTTTGACTCGTTATTCCATCATTTGACATTCCCCTATAATGAAGTGATGCTGTAACAAAATGGATTGACAGATGATTTAATCACATAATAATTGACGAAGCACTACGTAAATTGACAGTGACAATAAAAGTATGGATAGTGTGTAATGTGTCAATTTCCAGCTGGTGCAATCTTAAACAATATGCAGTCTGTTGGTTTGTTGTTCAGGTCTTTCGATTTCATAACGTATGTCAATCATTTACCGAGTGACAGTGTCACTCGATATGTGTTCTGTCATTCAGTTATGAGGTTTGTCAAAAGGGTATGTAACTGTCTCAACAAGTATGTGAAAAAGTGTATTACACTATATTCCTCATAGTCCTTTTTTAAATACTTTGTTCATTATCCCAGCATTTCAAATACAGATTAAAACAGCATAAAATACACTAGTATAATTTTGCCTGAGATGTTCGTAAATGCAAACTGCAAAAATTAATGAAGCAGAGTTTTTTTGAGACCTGCAGTGTGAAAATGGAAAAAAAAAAATCGGGACAGTTAAAGTCAAAAAGCCTGACCTGCAAAACACTTAAACATGCTAAAGTGTATATATATATTCAGATCATGTTGAAGGCGAGCAGAACTCGTCTTGGTGCTGAATATCTTGCTATCTATCTATTTCTCTATCTACAACCAGATGCCTTAATCCTGCGAGTGGTGGCCACAGACAACTCGCGTCTATGTCGCCCTGTCCCCTGGCATTTCGCTGCCTCCCCCCCTCTCTCATATACTTCTCCACTCCATCCCTCCATCTCATCCTCGGTCTCCCCCTCCCTTCCCCCCCCTCTCCACCTCACTTACACTCTCCTCGTTCGTCTCTCTCTCTCCATCCTTTCCACATGCTATAACCTTTAATTTCAACTTCAACCAAATACTAAATTACACTTGACAATGATAAATCTGGTTATTCTGTAGCCCAGGACACTTGCAAAGTTGGGTGGTAACCGTAATACTCAAGGGAGCCTGGTGGTTTAGTGGGTTCGGAAGTTCGACAGGATGGGCTCAATAAGAGCGTACTTTGGGTTTACTTCACAAATGCTGCATCCAGGGAGAAGGAGGCTGGTCACTCTCACCTTAAATGTCGACACTGAGTTGCACAGCCCCAGGGTCCAGTGCTCCTGATGGGACAAGAAAATAAATAAACAAAATCGGTGGGTTGAAATTTAATCTTGCTAGCTCCACATAGCCTCGTTCACCTCAGCAGTCATTGTCAGAGGAGGCCAGTGAAGAATGTACCTGCACCCACCATCTGAATAATATTTATCTATCTGTCTATCTATGGGGGCGCCCATCATCCACTCACTCAGTGTAGAAACATGATCTCTGCACTGAGTGACAAGCCAAATGGTTTCCTGCGACTAGGAAACCATTTACTACCCTGGGTGGTAACCAAATAACCGGGGTTTCTGGCAGAGTTAAGTGTCCCCCAGATTCCCCAATCCAAAATACCTTAAATCATGGCAGTCGGTTCAGAGAGCCTCAGAGGGCCCAATATGCCCAGGGCCCCAACCAAATGGGCAGATTCGCATGGCCATGTGGAGTGTGAGAGGTGTGAATGAGGAGAGCAAGAGGGTGGAAGTGGTGAATGTGTTCAAGAGTGGGAGATATGCCGTGATGGCATTGTGTGAAACAAAGATGAAAGGGTGTGAAGTGGAGGAGTGGGAAGGTGTGAAATGTGCAAGATCGAGAATGAATGGGGGAGGAAGATGCAAGGAAGGAGTTCCTTTGATGATGAATTAGTTGTGGCAGAGTGGAATGAGAGACTACAAATGTGTCAGCTCGAGGTGTATGTATGTCAAGTTCAAGTTTGAAAAGGTGAAAGTCGTCATGATTGTAGCATATGCACCGTGTGAAGACAGGAGTGAGAGAGAGAAAGACAGGTTTTGGGATGAGCTGGATGATTAGTGCGAGATATGCCCAGAAGCTATAAAGTGATTGTAATGGGGGATATGAATGGAAGGATAGGCAATGGTCCTGAGGATGACATAATGGGTTGTTATGGAGTACCAAGAGAAAATGATAATGGGAAGCGACTAAAAGATTTGTGTCAGGAGAGGAGGTTGTGCATTTGTAACTCGCGTTTCAAACACAAAGATGCACATATATATACATGGTACAGAGGAAATGGGGATCGTGTTGAAAGAAGCCTGAGAAGTCGATGCTGGGAATGGTTGCTGATACGAGGGCCATGAGAGGACGATATGGAGGTCTGTCAGATCATGTGATTGTGGTATGCAAGATCAAGCTGAGAGGAGTGAGGTGGATCAGGAGAGAGAGGAGCAGTCAAGGAGAAAGACTGAAAGTTGAGAAGCTGAGGATCAAAGAAATGGCTGATGATTACAGGATCAAAGTAGAGGAGGGTTAGAATCAATGAATTGGAATGAAATGGATCTGGACAGCCTGTGGAATGCATATAGGGATTGCTTAGTTAGGAATGCTAAAGCAGTGTGTGGTGTGGCAAGAGTAACAACAAAGAAGAAAGGTATGGCATGGTGGAATGATGAGGTTAAGAAAGCGGTGGAGGAAAAGAGGAAGAAATGGCTAGAGTGGTTACAGGACAGAAGATCAGTTGAAATAAGAACTGAATATATTGAAAGCAAGCATGTAAAGAGACTAGTGAAGAGGAAAAAGGAGGAGGTACATGATGATCTAGGAAGAAAAATGATGCAAACTCGTTTAGTTTTTTGCTTTGTTTTTGAAGGCTCCAACATGCATGCATGTGTCGGCCTTGGTCACATAGTGGCGGCTCTCCACGCTGCTCGATCTCTGGCAGCCACCCTGTTCAGTCCCTTAACCCTTAAGTCACATTTAATGACCTCGTCCCATGTCTTTCTCGGTCTACCCCTCCCAACCCCTCCCCCAGTATTAACACTTCTCACCCTCTGTACCCAATTATCATCCCCCATCCTCTCCACATGTCCAAACCACCTCAGCCTACCTCTCCTCATCACAACATCAATACACTCCAGTCCCATCCTACCCCTCAACTCTTCTATCGTAAACTACTCTGAAAATAGGAAGTTATTCTGGAAAGAGGTGCTGAAATGTAGAAGTGAAAGTGGAAAGAAATGTGATAGTGTGAAGGATGCAGGTGGTAGATTACTAACCCAAGGGGATGAAGTAAGGACCAGATGGAAATAATATTTTGAAAGCCTGATAAATGGGAAGAGAGAGAGCAGAGCGGCTGTAAACGTGATTGGTTTTGGGGGTGTGCAGAGAAGGAATGCAGTGCCAGGAGACTTGACACTTGCACAGGTGAAGAGTGCTGTGAAGCAGCTGAAAAATGGGAAAACAGCTGGGGTTGATGAGGTGTATGCAGATAGAGTGGAATGAAGTGCTTGTTGGAGATATGTAAGAAGGCATGGATAAGTGAAACTGTGCCAGAAGAGTGGAAAAAGGCTGTGATTGTACCCCTGTACAAAAATAAAGGTGAGCGAAGTGAGTGCAGGAATTATCGTTGAATAAGTTTATTGAGTGGGGTAAGGAAGGTATATGAAGAATTATTATAGAGAAAGTAAAAGAGATATCAGAAGTCCTAGTGAGTGATGAACAGGGTGGCTTTAGGAGTGGCAGAGGATGTGTAGATCAAATATTTGCAGTGAGACAGATAGCAGAGAAGGCTTGTGAGAAGGACCATAAGGTGTTTATGGCATTCATGGATCTGGAAAAAGCATATGACAAAGTAGACAGAGAAGGATTGTGGAAAGTTTTGTGCATGTACGGTGTAGATGGTAAGCTGCTAGGTGCCGTCAAGAGTTTTTATGATGGTAGTGAAGCATGTGTAAGGGTTAATGGGCATCTAAGTGAATGGTTCACGATCTGTGTGGGCATGCGACATGGTTGTGTGATGTCCCCATGGTTGTACAATATATATATGGATGGGGCGATGAGAGAAGTAAAAACACAAGTAATGGACAGGGGGATGGCGATGGTAATGAATGAAATATCTCAAATCTGTTGTATGCTGATGATGCAGTACTACTTGCAAATACCGGACAAGTACTTGGTAGACTGAAATAAAATGAAATAAGAAACCTGTACTTTTCACAGGGGGGGTGCGGGGGGGGGGGTACTTGGTAGACTAGTGCAGAGTTTTGCTGATGACAGTGAGCATCATGCCCTGAGAGTATATGTAGAAAAGAGTAAAGTGATGGTTATTGAGAGAGAAGGTGACTCGCAGTGCGATGTCACAGTGAATGGAGAGAGAGAGACTGGAATTGGTGAGAGAGTTCAAATACCTGGGTACAGTGATAGAAAAAAGAGGAAAATGTGCAAAAGAAGTTGAAAGTAGAGTGACACAAGGAAGAAAAGTAGCTGGTGCAATGAAGGCCTTGATAAGAAACAGAGGCTTAAGTGTTGCAGCTGCACAAGGCTTACATGAAGGAGTGTTAGTGCCAACTTTAACATATACAGCAGATGTAAGACTATGCTGTGGCATGAAAATGAAAAGTCAAGAGTAAGAGCAGCGGAGATGGGACTGCTGAGAAATGTTTGTGGAGTACTGAGGGTGGGTAGGATATGAAATAATGTGATTCGTGAAAGATATGGAGTGAGGAAGTCGATGGACACCAGAACTGAAAAGAGTGTACTGCGATCGTATCGTCATGTGGAGAGAATGGATAACAATAGAGTGGTGAAAAGGTATACCTGAGTGAATCTGAAGGAGGGAGGAGGCGAGGTAGGCCAAGGAGAAGGTGGAGAGATATGGTGGATGAGTGTGTGAAGAAGAGAGGTTTGGAAGTTGGTGAGGCTAGGGAACTGACACGAGATCGAGCTGACTGGATGAATGTTGTGAGAAGAAGTGCATGATCAGGGATTTTGGCACCTCTTTTTAATGTGGCAGCGTTCGGATTGACTCTATCGGATACATTTGTGTGAAGCTACAAAACGTGGTGAATGTTTTTGGTCGTATCCGATAGAGCCAGGATTCTGGAGGCTTGAATGACGAGCAAATGGAAGCGTGGCCCATTGGATTGGGCAAATTTGGGCTGTCAGAACATTGCTACTCCTCACCCTGCCCTAGGGTGGGAAGGGAGGTCCGGATGATGATGATGATGACTATCTATCTACTGTATATATCGACTAAATTTTAACGAAAAAAAAATCCAAGGACTTAAGAATGAGAGAGAGAGAGAGAGAGAATGGAATGATGTGAAAAGCATGAAAGATGCCTAAGTAGTACAGTATATGGTAAAATAGTGAAAAACTGTAAGAAGAAAGGTAATGCATGCTTTATCTGTGATATAAGACTACCCTCAGAGGAAAAAAATATATATATCAGAATGGAAGAAAACACTTAAAATTGTACATAGCGATGTGAGAGAAGGGAAAAGGAATGTAGGAGCTTCAAATGGAGAGTAATCATCACCATCCAAACCTCCTTTTTCACCCCATGAGTGATAGGGTCTAGGGAGCCAGAAAAACATACGAGTACTTTGAGATACTCACCAAAGTTTGTCCAATGAATAAGCCACACTCCCATTCACTCACCATTCAAGCATCTTAAATCCTGACTCCACCTGACAGATAAAAAAAACTTCCACATGTAGCCACACATACATACTTATCTGACAGTCAGTCCAACAACTTTCAAGTTAAAAGGGGTGCTCGAACCCTGGTCATACACTCTGCAAAAAACTTACCAAGTCAACCCTATCACTTGTTATTTCCTGAACCTAGTTAGCTTGTGCCTCTTTTTCTCACACATTCATTTACCATAATTATCCATTTCCTTCTAGGCCTATCATGGCTCCTCGCACCTACAAACTTGCTCTAATATACCCTTTCCACCACGCTATTCACACCTATTCTCTCCACATACCCCTACCATATAAGCAAGCACTCAACCCTGATGTCCACAGATTTCCTTACTCTGCAACTTTCACAAATCACATTCCATATTCTACCCATTCTCCACAATCCATTCACATTCCTCAACAGTTCCATCTCCACTACTCTTACTCTTTTCATTTTCATGCCACATCATAGTCTCTCACCCATATGCTAGGGTAGGCACCAACACTTCATGCAGGCATATTGCAGGTGCTACACTCAGACCTCTGCATCTTATCACGGCACTAGTAACACCAACCACTTTCCTTCTCTGTGCCACTCTATTTTTCACTTTTTTGTACTTTTACCTCTCTTTTCTATCACTAACTCTTTACAGTAAAAGTCCTCTCACTCAGCATCTTGTCTTATGGTATTTCCAGTTTCTCGGAGGTTTTCATAGTCCCATTACACTCTGCTCTTCCGGCACATATGCTGAGCCGATTGGTCACTTGGCACTAGATCTACCATTTTTCATAATAATTACCACCAATAGATTTTCACCTATATCTAGCGCATTTTGAAGTCCAATTTAGAGCGAAAGTTTGACTAGTTCAACTATGGTTTAGCATGATTTGAAGTTGAGCTTAGCACTCATGAAGATTTCTGCTTGCCAACACTGCATGCGCTGTCGGCCATCATAACTTGTGAGGGTCTGGCTTAATAAGCGGGACCTTTCGAAAGCTTGGAAACTCTGTCGTGCAGTCATCCTCTTGTTCTCGTGTAGCGCTATGGCCTCTACTAGTGGGAAGCCTACTGGTGTCGTGAAAAAATGCACCCACAAGGTGCTATCTCCAAGAAGATTGAATGATTGAAAAAATGGGAGAAAGATGTTCCTATGAAGAAGATATGGAAGATTTCCGTGTGAGCTCTTCCACTATATACGACCTTAAGAATCTAAAGGTGAATGTAGTGAAGAGTAAAGTTAGGGTCTTCGAGAGAAGTGAAGTCAGTGAATGTACAGTGAGGTTGGATGAGGAGGAAGTGGAAAATGTGAGTGCATTTAAGTACTTGGGTAGTGTGATGAGTAAGGATGGAAGTTTTGGGGGTGAAATGCTTGAAAGGGTACAACAAGGAAGAAAGGTTGCTGGTTCCTTGAAAGCAGTGATAAGAAACAGAGAAGTGAGCATGGAAGTGAAAAAACTGCTACATGATAGTATTGTGATACCAACTCTAATGTATGGAAGGGAAGTTTGGACCTTGTTGGGGGGACAGAAGTCAAGAGTGAGAGCAGTGGAAATGAGTTATTTGAGAGGAGCATGTGGAGTCACATGGAGGGACAGACTGACAAATGAGGAAGTGATGGAGCATTGTGGTGTGGATGTGGATGTGATAGGAAACGTTAGGAGAAACACACTGAGGTGGCTTGGCCATGTGGAGAGGATGGAGAGTAAGAGACTAACAAGGAGAGTGTATGTGAGTGAGATGGAGGGGAAGGCCAAGGATGAGATGGAGGGATGGAGTGGAGAGGTATATGGGAGAGGGTGTGTGTGAGCTGGGAGCATGGCAATGAAATGGTGGGGGACAGGGCGACATGGAGGCGATTTGTTTGTGGCCACCCCTTACAGGATTGAGGCGTCTGGCTTTAGACAGATATAAGAAACAGAAGGCCAATTTAATGCTTAGGGTTGACTAATAACACTTGCTAGACACTGTGATTGCACTGGGGTGACTGACCATGATTGCTAGAAACTTTCAGGCAGGTTTTCCCACTCATTCGGCAGTCCCTGCTCTTTCAGCACCTGCTTAGTCCCAAAGATGCTGAATGAGAGGAATTTTACTGTATTTCTTTTGTACATTTACCTCTCTTTTGTATCACTAACTCTCACTAATTCGTCTCTCTCTCCAATCAGTGTAACGTCACACTGGGAACAACCTCTCTCAATAACCAACACTTTAATCTTACCGACTATTACTTGCATGGCATGACACTCACAGACATCTACAAAAATAAGGTAACAGAGGTGGAGAAATGCTGAGGTATGGAGGTAATGAGGCAATCGACATAAAGCACAGTGTATACAGACAGGTATATGATGCAAGGAACATTCCAGAAGACTAGAGAAAGGCAGTACTGTATTGTACATAGGAAAAGGCAGTGAGACACTGTATTAATCACTGAGCAACTGGCTTATTACCGTAATCATACATAGGAAAGTGAACGGCAGGGTACTTATGCGTATATAAAGGGTACACAGCATACCCAAATACAGTAGTTGGTAAAGAACTGGGTAACTTTAGAGAGGGCAGAGATACTCATATGCAGGAATAATCAGATATTTCCAACGAGGACATTAGCCGGGAAATATGTTGCAAGAAGTAAGAAGCTTTGTACTGCAAAGTGAAAGGTAACTGTGTACATGTGAAACAAGAGCGAGTCAGGTGTGAATGAGGTAACTGCAGAACATGGTGTGTGGCCCAGCGTTGTGTTATGCGTTGGATGATTTCTGTCCTGTGTACAACTTGTAACAATCATCAAACATTTTTTGTGAACCATCATTAATACAGTAGCCCAAGATGTGAACAAAATGGAAAGCACTTGGGAATGTGGGAAAGAGTTTTGTTAGCTAGAAGAGATAGTCAGTCTCTGAAGAGCAGCAGAGGCTTGCTCCACTGCTATAATATGATGTATATGGAAGAGACTGAATGAATTGTTGCCTTTCCTGACTATCAAGGGGCTGTCCTTTTCTGCCACAAGTACACTCTACAAAAGATGTGAAAAGTATTATGCTGGTAAGATGTTGTTGAGGTTCCACATTAATCTAGACAGAAAAGTTGTGGACTGCAGCGCACAGCCCTCTTCTGGGGGGATAAAATGGAGCTGAGAGATGTCTGTAAGACTAGACAGTAGAGTTACCCAGTTACAGTGGTGTCACCACATGAAGGTATTTGCCTCCAGTGCCTAGCCTGTTTGAAAAAAGGATAAATGCAGACTGGAGTGCAGAGGAATGAGAATGCTTACATGGATGAGCAGGGACTCACAGCAAAAAAACTGACAACAGTCTGGTGTACGGCAGTTTAAGATAAATAAGAGGTGATGCACATCAGCAGATAGCAGTGGTTTGGACATGTTGAGAGTAAGGGGAAAGGGACTGCCTGAGAAGGATCACACATGTGAATGTACTGAGAGGAATATCAAGAGGGAAACCGAGAAGAGGTCCTGCATGAAGATAGGGCTAGGGATTGGAGCAGGTAAACAACTAGCAGGCTGGGTGCACATGGTAGGTGAGTCGATAGTTAACTGGCTGGGTGGCTAGTTCATTGGTTGGCTGGGGGGAAAATTTGGTTAACTGAATGGTAAAGTAGGGGGGGGATGAGTTGGGTTATGATGGGTAGGGTTGGGATGAGTTGTCATAATAGGTTGGGTTGGGGTGAGTTGGGTTGTAATGGGTAGGGTTGAGATGAGTTGTTATAATGGGTATCATTGGAATGAGTTGGGTTATAATGGGTAGGAATGAGATGAGTTGTTAATATGGGTATGGCTGGGATATGTTGGGTTATAATGGGTATGGCTCGGATAAGTTGGGTTATAATGGGTATGGTTGGGATTGGAAAAAGGAGGAGGTAAATGATGGTCTAGGAAGAAAAATGGATGCAAACTAGTCTGAAAATAGGAACTTATTCTGTAAAGCGGTGCGGAACTGTAGAAGTGAAAGCGGAAAGAAATGCAATGCTGTGAAGGATGTAGGTGGTAAGGACCTGATGGAAAGAATATTTTGAAAGCCTGATGAATGGGAATAGAGAGAGAGCAGAACGGCTATAAACATAGCTGGTTTGTGGGTGTGCAGAGAAGGAATGCAATGCCAGGAGACGTGAGACTCGTGCAGGTGAAGAGTGGTGTGAAGCAGCTGAAAAATGGGAAAGCAGCTGGGGTTGATGAGGTGAACACAGAGATGATTAAGTGAAGTTGAAAGAGTGGAATGAAGAGCTTCTTGGAGGTACATAAGAAGGCATGGATGAGTGAAACTGTGCCATCAGAGTGGAAAAAGGTGTGATTGTACCCCTGTACAAAAATAAAAGTGAGTGAAGTGGGTGCAAGAATTACCATTGCATAAGTTTACTGAGTGTGGTAGGGAAAGTATAAGGAAGAAATATTATAGAGAAAGTAAGAGAAATATCAGAAGTCCTTTAGCAGTGGCAGAGAATGTGTGGATCAAATATTTACAGTGAGACAGATTGCAGAAAAGGATTGTGAGAAGGTTCATAAGGTGTTTATGGCATTCATGATCTGGAAAAAGCATATGACAAAGAGGATAGAGAAGGATTGTGGTAAGTTTTGCTCAAGTACGGTGTAGATGGTAAGTTGCTAGGTGTCGTCAAGAGTTATTATGATAGCAGTGAAGCATGTGTAAGGGTTAATGGGCATCTAAGTGAATGGTTCATGATCAGCATGGGCATGTGACAAGGCTGTGTGATGTCCCCATTTGTTCAATATATACAAATATGGATGGGGAGATGAGAGAAGTAAAAACACAAGTAATGGAGAGGGGGATGGCGTTGGTAATGAATGGAACATCTCAAATTCGTTGTATGCTGATGAGGCACTACTACTTGCAAATACTGGACAAGAACTTGGTAGGCTAGTGCAGAGTTTTGCTAATGTCTGTGAGTGTCATGCCTTGTAAGTAAATGTTGAAAAGAGTAAAGTGATGGTTACTGAGAGAGAAGGTGACTCCCAGTGCAATGTTACAGTGAATGGAGAGAGATTGGAATTGGTGAGAGAGTTCAAATACCTAGGTACAGTGATAGAAAAGAGAGGAAAATGTGCAAAAGAAGTGGAAAGGAGTGACACAAGGAAGGAAAGTAGATCGTACAATGAAGGCCTTGATAAGAAACAGAGGGTTGAGTGTTGCAGCTACACGAGGCTTACATGAAGGAGTGTTAGTGCCAACTTTAACATATACAGTAGATGTGAGACTATGGTGTGGCATGAAAATGAAAAGTCAAGAGAAAGAGCAGTGGAGATGGGACTGCTGAGGAATGTATGTGGAGTACAGAGGGTGGACAGGATACAAAATAATGTGATTCTTGACAGATGTTGAGTGAGGAAGTCGGTGGACACCAGAATCGAAGAGAGTGTACTGAGATGGTATGGTCATGTGGAAAGAATAGATAATATTAGAGTGGTGAAAACGGTATATCTGAGCAAATTTAAAGGAGGGAGGAGGCGAGGTAGGCCAAGGAGAAGATAGAGGGATATGGTGGATGAGGGTGTGAGGAAGAGAGGTTTGGAAGTCGGTGAGGCTAGGGAACTGACAAGAAATCAAGCTGGCTGGGTGAATGAATGTTGCGAGGAGAAGTGCATGATCAGGGATTTGGCATCCCTTTTAATGTGGCTGCGTCCGCACTGACTCTATCGGATACGTTTATGTGAGGCTACAGAACATGGTGAATGTTTTTGACGTATCCAATAGAGTCAGGATTCGGGAGGCTTGAATGATGAGTGAATCGAAGCGTGGCCCATTGGACTGGGCAAATTTGGGCTGTCTGGACACTGCTACTCCTTACCCTGCCCTAGGGTGGGAAAGGAGGTCTGGATGATGATGATGGTTGGGGTGAGTTGTGTTATAATGGGTAGGGTTGGGATGAATTGCTTATAATGGGTTGGGCTGGGATGAATTGCTTATAATGGGTAGGGTTGGGATGAGTTGATCTGTACCGTATTGGATAGGGTCAGATAGTGTTATACTGGGCAGGGTAGGGTAGGGTAGGGTTGGAATGAGTTGGACTGAGATAATTTATCTGTACTGTACTGGATAAGGTAGGGTCGGGTTGGGAGGGCAGGGTTATAGTGGCCAGAGTAGGGTAGGGTAGGGTAGGGAGGGAGGTTTATATTGGGTAGGGTAGTGTAGGGTAAGGTAGGGTAGAGTTTGGAGGGAAGGTTTATATTGGGCAAGGTAGGGGAGGGGAGGGGAGGGTTGCATCATATTGCGTAGAATAAGGTAGAACTGTTAAGTTTTCTGGATTCGTTCCTTAAATAATAACTATAAAAATTTAAAAAGTTTGCATTATTTCACTATGGTCCTTCTATTCTATCGAGTCATTTTGGGTGTGGTTCCCTCAGAACTACGACCACTAGCGATGCTGCCACATCTAGTCCGGGGAAGCCAGTATTTTCTTGTTCATTTCTTTCGTTTCGTAGAATGCTAAGTACACATTTGTCAAAGTCATCGAAATTCGTATCAGTTGGAGGGTGCAGGCTCTTCTGGAAAATCCTG
>JAGKTI010001588.1:40175-62713 GCA_018397915.1 Birgus latro | reverse complement strand
GGGACTCTACCCTCCTCCCAAGCCAGTCTGCACACCTTCCACATCCATTCTGTTACTATCTCTCCCCCATGCTTCAACATTTCACCACACACTCCATCAATTCCTGGGGCTTTCCCCATTTTAACTTTCTTCATTGCGTCCACAACTTCCATCCTACTGATTTCTTTCTCCCTTCTCACAACCCTCCTTCTCCCTGCCATTCCCCAGCCACTTCTACTTGCATTACTTTCATTCTCTATGTTCAACAGTTCATTAAAGTGTTCTCTCCATCTGTTTACTTTTTCTCCCTTCTCCACTAGTAATCTACCATTTTTATCTTTCACACCCTCACTGACTTCACTGGCACCCTGTCTAGCTCTCTTTACCTCCATCCAGAACATTTTCTTACAATCCCTCCACTTTGCACTCAAATTCCTTCCAAATTCCTCATCCACTCTCTTCTTACTCTCTCTTACTAAATACATTTACAAGTAGTTAATAGCTAAAAATATGAGATTTGTTATTTATAATTAAAGATTTGACACTTACACATTCTTTACACTCATTAGCCAATCGCATCCAATGTGACTTGATAGAATGGAAATACCACAATACTCTTATACTGGTCCTGAGAAAAAAAAAATGTTTGCCACTTTGATACTAAAAACAAAGTACTATCTATCTATCTGTCTCACCCAAACACAATACAAGGAACCATAAAAATAATACCAGAGCTACAGGATTAAGACTAAAGAAAGATTGTTGTTTTTGACTAACTCCAGTCTGTGTGGCTGAGCAGACCAATCTACCACAGACAAGCAACTGCTCCTGCAGAGCTGTCCTGTGCTTGTGAAGCGATGCTCCCTTCCTGTTGAGAGTGCCTCGCAACAGCGAAGTGCTGGGAAAAGTGTAGAGGTTTTGTTTCTGGAAGGATGCCACATCAGCATTACTCCACCCGGTTGGCAGGGGCACTATGACAGGCTTCACATCACCCTGTTACCTGGTTATATGGTTACCACCCAGCATTGTTAATGGTTTCCTGGGTTACAGGAAACCATTAGGCTTGTCACTCATTGTAGAGCTGCCTGAAGTGGAAGAAAGGTAACAATAAGTGACAGGAAGATAAGAGAGTAATAGGAAGAGAGTAAGGCAGAGATAGATGATACATGTGAAGGAAGAAGTAGGCAGCACTAAATCAAGTGAGTGGATGATGGTCACCACCATCTACAGTACTACCAATTAAAGAATGGTAATTCATATCATCAAAGGCAGTGTAAACTTTAATCTTTTATCCATAAAAGTATTTACATTTTACAAGAACATCTTGAGAAACTTCTTAAATTACTTGCCCCAGCAATAACATTCATTAAATAAATACAAGTCCAACTGCTTTACATTACAGTTTCACACATACAAATCATAGTTCCTTTTGTATTAATATTTAAACTTTACTCCAAACTAACAACAAAGGTAGAATTATACAATATTTCCAATGCTAGTCATGTAAATTTACATCTTAAGATGATGTCACATACTTACACATGTACAGCACTGTATTTATAGAAGCTGGAAAAAGTATTTTACTTGTACTTCAAAAAGGTATTTCTCGATCCATGTAAGAGATACTTTTCCATCCACATAAGATATCTTGTCCTGGTATCACCATTTTCCATGCTTTCAAACTTAACAAATATTTTATACTTGCCGTATTCCTTCCACCTCTGAAAGATAATTACCCTTTTTAATTAAAAACACACAACACTTCAAGCACAATGCTGTGGTAATGAAGTATAAGCAAATTATATCCTTAAGTGATTCCAAAATTTTCACATGTGGTCAATGTCAACAATTTCTCTCTGGGACTACTGAACTATTTATTAATAATCCCAGCCTTAGCCAATTCATCAGGAACACATGGGCTCAGGACTAAGCTACTATGTCCTGGTATTTCAGGTGATAAGTGCCTCATCAGGAACACAAGAACCTGGGACTAAGCTACTGTACTTAGTCCAGGCATTTAAGATGATAAGGACCAATTACTTGCTCGAGTGGTAGTGTGTGTAAGCAATAAACCCTTGACACTCCTTGGATGTAAACTTTTATGGGCCATATCCAGCTGGAATGCCATAAACCACAAGACCATCAGATGTTGATCTGGTTGCCACATTCTGCAGTGTGGAAAATGTGCTTACCCCCCCTTCAATTAAAAAAAAAAGAAAAAAAACATGCACCTTCAAGGACAAATGATGTCAGCTCAGACTGAAGTTAGCTCCTGGCTCAATGCAGCCTCTTATAACTCACAGTTTTCTCATTACTTGCCAATTAGAATTATTTCTTTAAAAATTAACTTGATTTACCTAATAATGTTCATATACTGAGAAAAATACGATGCACCTGCATATTTGTTCAGCATAAAGGTTACAGCCACATAACTACTAACAATGTTAACCTACTAGTGGTGCAGCTTTGGTATTATCTATTGGAGTTACCAGAAAGTTATCAAAAGTTTGCTTACTTTTCATTTTGGCAAAAATAAACACTGTATTTATCTTCAGATGCTAATGTATGCACATACTGACTTATGTTTTACTGGTCATTACTACTACTTCCCTTGCTCTCACCAAATATCAAAACTGGATGGATGAACTAAAAACAAATCCAGCAGCTGTGGTGGCTGGGTGAATTGGCAGCAGCACACTTCTCATGCTGATATGTAAGGCTGTGTTACAGCTTTCAATTCTTATGCAGTGCTTTTATTTAAAAAATAATGAAACACCTGAATGATATTAAAAGATGGATGTGTACTTGTGAAAAAATGTCTATATCAAGCAATGGTTTCTGTAATGTTGGTTACAAGTCATTTTTTTCCCCCTTCATCTTCTTTTAGAACTTCTTTCCAAAACCTGCGTGCATTTTTCATGACATAGTATCTTCCATGCTGCATAATGCAGTATACAATTACCACCCAACACAAATGCTTTCCTGTGCTGCAAAAAACCATTTGGCTTTCCCCTCAGTGTAGAGTTACAAATAAGCAACACTACATCTAGTGACTGAATGCAAACTCAGAAGCTATCCTGTCAACTTTGTGCTTTCCATCCAATGCGCACTCCAATAAAAGTGACAGATCTCGCCTTATTCGTGCAACACCATGATCTGACACAACATTATTCATAAAAATCTGAATTGCTACTATATTAAAATTTTCTTTTTAACTATACTCTCAACAGCAACCAAACAACTCCACTATTCATGACAGAGGTGAACTGCTTCATAAATATTTTTAAAAAGGCAAGAAATACCTTCCCATGTAAACACATTCATATCGATGCTCATACCAAAACATACATTACCACTAAAATATTTGTAGTTCCTCGCTTATTCCTATTTTCCACTGATATGAAAAACAATGCAACTCCAATATACAGTATATCTAAACTGGTGGAGGTAGTTCCTGAAATCAAGAACAGATAAATTTCAAAGTACCCATGAGATACTCCCCAAATCTGCTGTTATTAATATTCCTTTGTATCATTTGGATCTCTTTTGAACACAGAGCCATATTTGCTCATGTATTTACGAACAAAGTCCTTAGTTTTATGTTTCACGCTATCACTGCACTCAAGTGCTTCAATGCTGTGTAGCTGCTTCAGTTCCTTCACCATGACGAAGTGGGTTAGCTGTAAAAAAAAGAAAAAAAAAAGAAAAAAAAAAGAAAGAAAAAATAGTAAGACATTTTTTTTTCCAGTTTGGATAAACTTATCAACAAACACTTACTCTACGATATTTACTGAAGAGTCACACTTAAGTTCATTTATCAATCATTCCTATTCCCACACTAAAAAATCTAATCTGACTTCAACACATGGCAAACAATTCACTGAAACCTTCAGAAAGTGAAATACTGGATTAGTTACTTGCTACCTCCAAATTTACATTCAAATTAATAAAGATCTCTTTACCAGAAAGGTTAATTTAATTAAGGCTGTACCATATTCAACAGAGTGAAGAGTTAATCTCTCTCAGCAATCAATTCACTCGTGGTTCTAATGCCACATTTCATTTTAAAAGGGGGGGGGGGCTAATCATGCTATGATCATACAGTGACATCCCTTAAATGGTTAGATTTTAAGGCTGGGCTGCAACAGTCCAACAGGATAGGCCAACCACTAATCATACAGCAAATGGACTTACTAACCCTACCTAGTACAGTGCTGTCAGTGATCCAAATTAACCCGACATCATGAGATATATCTTCTGAAAAGAGCTGTTGCTAATGGTAACTGCCTAATGTGTACGATGCTGCAAACAATGATATAAATGAAAAAGAATTGTACATGACAGCACCATGGATAGATTCAAAGAAAATACAAGCTGGTAAATGGTGTGCGATTACTACCGAGGGTCAAGCATGTGCTGTATGGGGGGGGGTCTTTATCAATAAAATTCTGTACAAAATTCTAATGGGTTACTTCTGAGTGCACAAGGATAAAAATGGATGACTACTGAAGGATATGTATTAAGACAGGAGGCTATGTATTGTTAAGTAAAAGAAGAACTGCGAGGCTTGGTAAATGAGTTTCAGAGTATGTGTAAAAAACAGAATCTAAAGATGAATGTAGGGAAACAGAATCTAAAGGTGAATGTAGGGAAGAATAAAGTTACTGTCTTTGAGAGAAAAGTCACTAAGAGTACAGTGAGATGATGAAATGGGAAATGTGAGTGCATTTAAGTACTGAGTAGTGTGATGAGTAAGGATGAAAGTTTGGAGGATGAAGTGCTTGAAAGGGTACAACAAGGAAGAAATGTTACTGGTTCTTTGAAAGCAATGATAAGAAATAAGGAAGTGAGCATGGAAGTAAAAACGTCGCTGCACGGCAGTATTGCGATACCAACTCTAACACATGGAAGTGAAGCTTGGACCTTATTGAAAGGACACAAGTCAAGAGTGAAAGCAGTGAAAATGAGTTATCTGAGAGAAGCATGTGGAGTTACATGGAGAGAGAGACGACAAATGAAGAAGTAAAGGAGTGGATGTGGATGTGACACAAAGTGTTAGGGGAAATCCACTGAGGTGGCTTGGCCATTTGGAGAGGATGGAGAGCGAGAGACTAATGAGGAGAGTGTATGTGAATGAGATGGAGGAGGGGAGAGGGAGGGGGAAGCTGAGGATGAGATGGAGGGATGGGGTGGAGAGGTATGAGAGAGGGGGGTGCGAGCTGGGGAAAGGGCATTGAAATGGCAGGGGACAGGCGACATGGTGGCAATTTGTTTGTGGCCACCCCTTATGGCATTGAAGCATCTGGTAATAACTAGACAGACAGAAAAAGTACATAAAAATCTATGGTATACGGAGATTGGAAACAGTGTTGGAACATGCCTCACTGATTACGGACTTGTAGAGAAAAGGAGCTGGGAGTGTTAGCGAAATGGCAGCGAGAAACCGGACAGACTGTTGAAAGAAGCATGATAATGTTACGGACTTGTAGAGAAAAGGAGCTGGGAGTGTTAGTGAAATGGCAGCGAGAGACTGGACAGACTGTTGAAAGAAGCATGATAATGTGATTCTACAGAATAAAATATCTGAAGGTTAAGCAAAATGGTTTAGAGAGACTGAAAAAGACACAAAATAGTAGTAGAACTAGTAGCTCCAGGTTTATCTGACATGGGAACCCAGTGGACTGCAAGGTACGTTGAATTGAAGTTCAACATCCTCCTTTTAGGAAAAAGAGGCAGTTTAGGAATATTTCTATAACCTAACGGCTGAAAACGGTTGAATTACCTACAGTCCATCCATCATCCAATTCTACGTTGCCCCATGAGAAGCATAGAAGCCCCGGGCTGGGCAAGTTGGTCCTGACATCTATGATAAGAGTGACCAGCCTTACTCATCCGAGTGGCATTACGTGAGCAATAACCCCAACCACTCCTTGGATATAAACCTTCATCAGCTCAATCCAATTGGAGCGCCGCAATTACCCACTGAACCACCAGGCACCATAATTTGGTTACAGGGTTACCATCCAGCATGGTAAATGGTTTCCTGGTGTACAGGAAACCATTGGCTTGTCACTCAGTGTAAAGTCACCCATAGGCAGAAGGAACACGAAAGAATGAAGGAAAGAAGGATAAAAGAGGGAGTATGGTACTTATACCAGTACCAACATGTGATGGCATCCCTCTCTAGCACCACTGTTAAAAGAAGTCTCATTGATATGTGCTTGTAGAGAGAGAGAGATACCTGAAGTGTTAATGAAATGATATAGAGAGGCTGGAAAGACTGTTGAATGAAGCCTCACTGATTATATGCTTATAGAGAGAAATATGTGGAATGTTAGTGAAATGGCAGAGACTGGAAATACTGGACCTCACTAATTTTTGGTGTTTGTAAAGAAAAAATATATTTGAAAAGTATTAGTGGCATAAGGAAAGTGGGAGAACATTGCAGAGGTTTATCAGATACTTTCACTGTGATATGCAGGGTGAAACTGAGAGACGCTTCTAAGCTGAGAGGTGTTGTCAGCGTGAAAGAGTGGAAGTGAAGGAAGTGAGAAATGAAACAATGGTGGATGTATAGTAACATGAAGTATTGGAGAATTTAGTGATACAGGAGCATATGGATTTGGAAACTTGGTATCTGGTAAGGAATGCTATAAATGTGGTGTTACAAGGGTGCTGACTGGTAAGAAAAGTGCGACTTAGTGAGTTGTGAAGCCTGAAGGAGTAATGAATGAATAAAAAGCCCAATTCATTGTGCACTCATGTGAAAGTTCTTCTATTTAATGCTTTAAAAAAAAAGAAGTCAATGTCCGCCATATCCATAAAAAACAAAAGACAATGCAACCTAGGTTATACTGCTGTCTAGAAATTAGCTACTGACTGTAAATTCATTCTGACTTGTACTGTAATTAACAAATTTGAACTCTTGGGTACTAATATGTTCCTTACAAGATGAAATACTAGTCACTCTACTCTTTAAACACAAAACAACAAAATCTTACCTTGCGTGCCAAGTACTTGAAATCCTCTGTGCAAGTAATTTTTCCCTCTTTGCAATCAAGCTTTCTATATGGGTTCAAAACTGACACAATATAGGTTGCCATCTTGGATCGGAAATTGTCCTTTATTTTTCTTGCAGCATCACTGTTGTCAGCTATTGCAGTTGCAGCACGTTCCTTACTCTGAAATTTTTAAAAATGTAGTTCTCCAGATAGTGCAGCCTATGAACTTTACAAAATAAGTATAGAATAATGTCAGGTATTCAATATATATATATGGATGGGGTGATGAGAGAAGTAAAAACACAAGTAATGGAGAGGAGGACAGCGTTGGTAATGAATGGTGATGGATAGAACATCTCAGATTTGCTGTATGCGGATGATGCAGTACTGCTTGCAAATACAAGAACTTGATAGGCTAGTGCAGAGTTCTGCTGATGTCTATGAGTGTTGTGCCCTGAGAGTAAGTGTAAAAAAGAGTAAAGTGATGGTTACTGAGAGAGAAGGTGACTCCCAGTGCGATGTTAAAGTGAATGGAGAGAGACTAGACTTGGTAAGAGAATTCAAATACCTGGGTACAGTGACAGAAAAGGGACGAAAATGTGCAAAAGAAGTGGAAAGTAGAGTTACACAAGGAAGAAAAGTAGCTGGTGCAATGAAGGCCTTGATAAGAAACAGAGGCTTGAGTGTTGCAGCTGCAAGAGGCTTACATGAAGGAGTGTTAGTGCCAACTTAACATATGGATGAGACTATGGTGTGGCATCAAGAGTAAGAGCAGTAGAGATGGGACTGCTGAGGGATGTATGTGGAGTACAGAGAGTGGAGATTCATGAAAGATATGGAGTGAGGAAGTCTGTGGACACCAGAATCGAAGAAAGTGTACTGAGATGGTATGGTCATGTGGAGAGAATAGATAACAACAGAATGGTGAAAAAGGCATATATGAGCGAATCTGAAGGAGAGAGGAGGCGAGGTAGGCCAAGGAGAAGGTGGAGAGATATGGTGGATGAGTGTGTGAGGAAGAAAGGTTTGGAAGTCAGTGAGGCTAGGTAACTGACAAGAAATCAAGCTGGCTAGATGAATGTTGTGAGGAGAAGTGCATGATCAAGGATCTGGAACCCCTTTTAACGTGGCAGTGTCCAGACTGACTCTATCGGATACATTTATGTGAAGCTACAGAACGTGGTGAATGTTTTTGGCGTATCCAATTGACCCAGGATTCTGAAGGCTTGAATGATGAGTGATTGGAAACATGGCCCACTGGATTGGGCACATTTGGGCTGTCTGGACACTGTTACTCCTCACCCTGCCCTAGGGTGGGAGAGGAGGTCCAGATGATGATGATGATGGTATCAGTATACATAAGCAACACAATCCAAGGCATCACAGTACATCTTATTTCTGAAACGTGAGACTATAACTCTTAACTAAAAACACGTGCTATTTAACAACCCAGTAGGAAGTGGGCTGTAGCATCAGCAGATCAGGGTGGTACTCCCAAGGGGTACAGTAATGCTGATGAGAGGGACAGCTGGAGCTCATTTCACTAGGTACCAGAATATCTGACCATCCTCTTTTGCAGACCTTTTCATTGTGACACTAACATGGAAAGTAGACCACCAAACTCTCCCAAACACTTTCCTCTAACTATCTCATGCATTACCCTACATTCACTTTACATATCACACAACGTGCCCCATTAAGTCACAGGGGTTGGCACCAGCAAGGGCATGCAGCCAGTAAACTTTGCTCTCGCTACCTATTGGCAGACCTATTGAGGGGAGGCATGATGTGAGCTCCAACAGCGTAGTTTTGGCGGCCAGGATAGGATCGGATCTGTGCTAGAGAGTACACTGCATTGTGGTTCCCAGGTTGCCGCTTCCGCCAAACAGAGAGAGGCCCAAACTCAGGAGTGGTGCCTAGGAGGCTGCCCAATCAGTGGGTGTATAATGATGGGGCAGTTACAGTGCAAAGGGACTCTTCAAGGGTGTCCCTGTAGCTGTCCTGGCAGGGTGTCCCAAGGCCACTGCCACAGCTACTGGTCATGGCTGGTGGGCTATGGGTCCCAAGTCCCATGCCTGGACTTGGGACTATGCAGGTGGGTAGGGCCTGTGGTCTGCCTCTCCCTCTATTTAACTGCAATGACTCTGGCAAAAAATGAGAAGCGGAAGCCTGACAATACTATATCACCCATGGGGATCTGAGTGACATCTTGAAATATGGGTAATTTGAAGGGTAGAGCAGGGGAGGTTTTTGAGGTAATGAGTAGGAAATGGGTGGATGTTGGCTGTGTACAGGGGGTTTGATATAGAGGAGGATCAACCAGAATGATTGACGGGTAAAGCAGGGGAGGTGGTCGAGGTGATTAGTAGGAAGTGGGTTGATGCTGGCTGTGTACAGGGGGTTTGATATAGAGGAGGATCAGCCAGAATAATTAAAGGATAATAGTAGTGAAAATTTGTTCAGTAGAATTGAAATTTCATTTATATTTGCATATGATTCACAGGCTGGCTTGGATGATGTAGAAAAGGATAGATTCTGGGATGACCTAATATGTGTGGTAAGTGGTACAGGGGATGACGAGATTGTAGCTATGGAAGGGGACTTAAATGGTCATGTAGGTGAAGCAGTTCAGGGATATGAAGGGGTACATGAGGGATGCGCATATGGTATGAGAAATCAGAAGGTGGAAAGAATACTCGAGTTTGGAGAGGCAATGAACATGATTGTGTGCAACATGCTATATAGAAGAAGAAAGAGTAGGTTGATTACATATGAGTCTGAAAGAAAGACTAGCCAGATAGACTATTTCCTGGTCAGGAGGGCAGACAGGGGGTTGGTGAGGGATGTTAAAGTTGTAGGGAGCAAGGAGTGTGTGCAGCAACACAAGTTATCGATCTGTGACATGGTGCATAAGGAGAAGGTGACGAAAAAGAGGACCTATGCACCTATGAGGAAAATATGGAAGTTGAAAAAGTGGAGAGAGGGGTGTGTGAGTTGGGAGCGTGGTAGTGAAATGGCAGGGGACAGAGTGACATGGAGGCGATTTGTTTGTGGCCACCCCGTTCGGGATTGAGGCGTCTGGCAATAGATAGATAGATAGAGAAAAAGTGGTAGGTGGTGGCGACCATCATCCACTCACTTAACGTAGTGCTGCCTACTTCTTCCTTAGCCTTTATCATTTCTTTTTCTGTGCCTGCCCTCCTCTCTTCCCATTTCTCCCATCTTTCCTATCACTTCTTACTGCTTTTCTTTCCATTACAGGTGGCTTTACATTGAGTGACAAGCCAAATGGTTTCCTGTAAGCCAAGAAACCATTTACAATGCTGGGTGGTAACCACATGACCAAACCATACGTGCTCCCTATGTGTCAACAAGTGGGTTGGTGGAGGGTTAGTGCCCCTCCCTGTAAAACAAATAACTCAAAGTCAAATGGCCACCCCTTACAGGATTATGGCATCTGGCAATGGATGGATGGATGGAAAAACCAAGAAGTAAGGGATGCCTTCTATAGCGAGAGGAGTAGAATGGGTGGCTGAAAAAAGAGCTGTTGACAGAAGTGTTAATGAACAGTACAGAGTTCTCAAGAACAATCTCCAGAGAGTTTATGATTCAGTGTGTAGCTGGACAAGGGAGCCCCCCCCCCACCTCAAAACATAAAGTAACTTGGTGGTGGGACGAGAGTGTAGAAGCTGCAGTTAAGGAGAAAAGAAGACATTTCTGGGAATGGTGGTAACAATGAGGAATACTTGGCTGCCAAGCGCAGTGCTAGAAAAGACGTATACAGGGCAAAATCTGAGTCTCAGAGACTTACTGGATAACCTAAATAATGTGGAATGAAAGAATATGATATTTAAGGTGGCAAATCAGATGAAGGGGAAAAACAGGGATATCATAGATGACCAGTGTGTGAAGAATGATGAAGGAAAGGTAGTGATGAAAAGTGGGGATATTGAATGCACGTGGAGAGAGCATTATAATCAGCTGCTGAATGAGGAGTCTGACTGGAACAGGGAAGGTTTGGAGTCAGCAGGTCCAATATTTGGTCCTTAGCCTTTGGTTGATGCTGCTACTGTAAGCAGGGCAAAAGGCAGGATGCTGGTGGGGAAGGTGGCAGGTGTGTCTGGGTTGACTGCTGAAATGCTGATGGCCTCAGGAGACATAGGAGCAGGGTTAGTTACTGACTTGATAAATAGGATTATATAAGAGTGTGCTGTCCCAGATGGTTGGCTGAAGAGTGTGATTGTAAATGTGTACAAGGGGATGGGTGATATCCTGGAAAGAGGAAATTATAGACATAAAACTTTTGGACCAGATATGAAGGCAATGGAGAGAACTCTAGATGGTATGATAAGAGAAAGAGTGAATACTGATTAGATGCAGTTTGAGTTTATGCCAGGCAAGGGGACCACTGATGACATATTCATTATTTGACAGCTTTAGGAAAAATCTAAAGGAAACAAGAGGGATCTCTACTTTGTTTTTGTTGATTTGGGTAAGGCCTCTGACAAAGTCCCTACGGAAGTGGTGAAGTGGGTAAAGAGGAAGTTTGGGATCGGGGAGTGGCCGGTTAGTGATTATGGCTATGTTTGTCGGTACTCGCACCCAGGTAAGAGTGAATGGGGATTTAAGAGATGAGGTTTCTGTGAATGTTGGTGTGCATTAGGGGTCAGTCTTGAGCCCCTTGTCGTTTATCATGGTACTTGAAGCCCTCTCACCTGACTTCAGAAATGGACTCCCATGGCTGACCTTTTATGCCGATGATTTGGTGTTGACTTCAGAGAATGAAAGAGAGGAGGAGGAAAGATTTTATTAGTGCAGAGATGGTATGGGGCACAAGGGCTTGAGAGTAAATACAGATAACACAAAGACTAGAAGCCATCTCATGATGGGATCTCACCGTCCACGTAGCAGGAAAGTTTTTCCTCGGCACATAATTCGGCATCTTCATTTCAGATTTTATGCAAATTCAGGATGTAAAACACACAAAAACAAAGCCATCCAGCTAACCTCACAACTGAAAACATTGCTATTCTGCTCGCATTGCAATGCGGGTAGTAAGCAAGTGTGGTGGTAATGTTTTCAGTTGTGAAACTGGCTGCCTGGCTTTGCTTGTGTGTGGGTGAACAAGATACCTTATGAACGGCTTGAGCTATCAATGTGAAAGTTTCATGGTATAAAGATATGGCCAAAATCTTGGATGAGATTGAAAATGGGCAATCAGGGTCAAGGTCAAGGTCACCAAAATGGATGTTGGAGCCTATATAAATGAAACAAAACAAAATAAAATGAGATGAGGAGGTGGTGGCTCAATAGGTGGAGAGGTGGCCTGCAGTCCTAATGGACCCCGGATCAAATTCCCACTGGGGCAGGGAACAGTTTATGGATCTGAATTTCACAAAAAGTAGATTTTACTGATCTTCCAGAAGACCCGCCGACAAGGCAAAAACATCCCCACTAATACCAATACACCAGTCCTGTATGAGACAGCCCTAGCATGTATCCAATATGGATGGTGGGTGTTACTGTCAAAGTGATGACATGTGGAGATGTAGGAGGACTACTTGGCCTTGGGGATATGACCTGGGGAGAGGCCCTAAACGCTTTGCCCTAAGTATAAAAAAAAAAAAAAAACTCGCTACTTAATGCACTACCATACTCTGTAACATACACTATGTTTATCATCAACATTCTAACCTCATCCTACCTAAGGGTGGAGTAAGGTAGGATCTAGACAACAGAGAAAAACAGAACTTATTCATGAAAATTATGTACTCAACCACTATACCACTGGCTATCACTTTTTTTGTCAATTTAGTTACAATAAATAAAGACTAAACTTCCTATAACCTGAAAAAAATATATAGTATGATAACATGAAAACTAAGAACATGATCACATCAATACTTTCGGAACAACCCCTTAAATCAAAATCCATCCATCCATCAGACAATTCTATGTTGCCCCATGAGGAGCACAAGTCCTGACATTTAAGATAAGAGTGACCAACTCATCCCTGAGTAGCATTAGATGAGCAATAAACCTCAACCACCCCTTGGATATAAACCTGCACCGGTTTAATCCGACTGGAGCGTCTTAATTACTCACTAAACCACCAGGCACCACATAATTTGGTTATATGGTTATCACCCAACATAGTACATGGTTTCCTGGTGTACAGGAAACCATTTGGCTTGTCACTCAGTGTAGAGTCCCATTGGCAGAAGGAAGAGGAAAGAAAGACTAAAGAGGAAGGATGGAAAGACGGAAGGAAGAGAGGAAAGGGCAGGCACCCGACAGCAGCACTACTGCATACAGTCTCCAGTCTTTCAAATGCAGCGTGTCCAGGCATCTCAAAATGAATGGATCTTGAATTTGGCTCTTTGTTATCTTGTTTTTGTTTTTTCTTGGAGAGAGCAATTTGCAGGCCCCTGGCTTTAGGTTACTTTCTTCCTTGAGGGGGGGAGGGGGGGGATCAAGTGAGCGGATGGTGAGTGCCCCCACCAACTAATATAATACATAATACAATAACAATAAAAACATTAATAATAATAAAATACTATAATAATAAATAAAAATCAATATCATTAAAATAATACTGTACATAATAACAAAACAATAATACAATAATCCATCCATCATCCAATCCTATGTCATCCCACACAGAAGCGAAGGAGCCCGGGGCTAGGCAAGTTGGTCCTGATATTTAAGATGAGAGTGAATACATAAAAGCAGCATCTTTAATTCCATCCATCCATCATCCAATCCTATGTTGCCCGATGAGCAGCGCAGAAGCCCGGGGCTAGGCAAGTTGGTCCTGACATTTAAGATGACAGTGACCAGCCTCACACATCCCTGAGTGGTATAACGTGAGCAATAAACCCCTAACACCCTTAGATCTTTCAACAGTGGTGTTCCTCAGGGCTCTGTCCTATCACCAACTCTCTTCGTTTTATTCATCAATGACCTTCAAAGCTGTACATCTAACCCTATCCATTCGTATGCTGATGATTCCACCCATCACTTTTCCATCTGATTCCTGCAACGTCCATCTCAGCAGTTACTTCAACAAACAAAGGATGAGGCTATGGCACACCTAATGTCTGACTTGGCTCGTATCTCTGACTAGGGTAAAAATGATCTTGTTTTTAATGCAAGAAGACTCAGTGCTTACCGTACACCTATCAACCTGACAAAATTTTCCACAGGAGTACCCACTAATGTTTAATAATATCCAGCTCAATCCTGCATCATCCTTGAACATGCTTGGGGTTTCATTCACTCGGGACTTATCTTGGAAAGAACACATTACATCTCTTGCAAAATCTGCTTCCAAGAGATTAGGTGTATTAAGCTGACTCCGCACCTTCTTTAACCCACCTTAGTTGTTGACCTTATACAGTAGAGTCTTCATACAACACGAGATAGGTTATGCAGAACCCCATTCAAAATCACGCTAAAACATGACATACATTTACATGTAAAATAGGGGGTTCGGTTCTAGGAACCTTATATTTTTTGTTAAAAATATATTACAGATAGATTATTACAATTTGTCTGCCTTAAGACACCCAAGACAGTGTGTTTAGATACAATCTCACCGACTGGACACATCAGTGCACACTACATTCAAATCTAACCAATTAGTTCTGCCCCTTAATACTCCCCATAAAAATTTTAATCGCCATGGATTGCCACTAAGCCTTTTGAAAGTCCTCATTACCAATCAAGCTTCTGACTTACGTGTAAACAACATGTGAATAATGGCTGCCCAGCATCACACATATTTCGCCAGGAATAACTTTCAGCACCCACTAAAAAAAAAAAAAAAAGCTATAAAGAAGTTGCCAGCATGGAGTCACTGCGTATTTCTCACTTCTCAGATACACACGAATGCAGTAACCAGGAATAATAAGCAAGTCAGTGAAGCAGTATAATTTGTATGACAGTATAATTCACAAGAACTGAACTCACATACAGTAATTATCTTACCTAACTATGTACGTCAACACGTAGTGTCTTCACATATCGTAAGATCTGAATTTTCTCGACCAGAGACCGTCAGTTGATAACAAACATTGAGCACAAAGCCCCCCCCCCTCCTTTCCCCCCACACTCGTTGCACTAAAGGCGAAAACATGAATTTTACTGCTCCTTTATCACTAACTTTTTTTTCCAACAAAGAATACTATCCACATCATAAACATACCCGACTCATATCTGTCTGATCGTTTGCATTTAAGCTCCCACACCACACACCACTTCATCCAACAATTTTACACTTTTCATTTAGAATAAATGCTTTTCTTGTGTTCATAGTACTTTCAGGGTATTTAGGCATAACTAAAGTTACTTTGGAAAAACATGCTTAAACATGCTTAGAGTTCTGAGAGGAAATGAGGAGCAACGAAATAAGCAAATAAACTTCCCATCACAGCGACCATCTACACAACACTGTGGCAGGGTGTGGCAGGTGGTGCGGAACAGGGGTCACGTGGGTCGGATCAGGTCGAGGAAGCAAATCAGTAACCAACAAAAGCATAACACGAGTTGTATCTGGAAGTCCAATACCTTAATGCACCCAGTTCCCACAATTTCTCTCGCACAATTGAGTGGTATTACTGTGCTATTAAGTACCATAATTATGGGAAAAATTAAATGCCCATGTTATTGTAAGCTTGTTGTCTCATTTTGTCTTAAGTTGCGACTCTACTGTACACGGGTTCTATTTGCCCCTGTGTGGAGTACAACTCTCATGTGTCGGGAGGCTCCCCACATACAGCTCTTCTCAATAGGGTGGAGTCAAAGGCTTTTCGTCTCATTACCTCTCTCCTCTTACTGGCTCCCTTCAACCTCTGTTTCTTTGCCACACTGTTGCATCTTTATCTCTTTTCTATCACTACTTCAATGGTCACTGTTCCTCTGAACTGTCTGCTTGCATCCCACCACCTCTACGATGGGAGCATAGTACCCGTATAGCAACAAACACTCATCCCTTTTCTGTCCAACTCTCTAATGCAAGAGCTAGCCATTACTCCCAGTCATTCATTTAAGAAACAGGTCAACTCTGGAACTGTCTCCCTCTGTCTGTACTTCCTACTGCCTATGATCTCCAGACTTTCAAATGCAGCGTGTCCAGGCATCTCGAAATGAACGGATCTTGAATTTGGCTCTCTCTCTCTCTTTTTTTTTGAAGGAACAGTAAAGAGCCCTTAAGAACAACCGCTTGGGAGTTACCGATGCAATATGCGCTTGGACAAGATGCCCACCAAGACATGAAGTAACTTGGTGGTGGGATGAGGGTGTAGAAGCCGCAGTTAAGGAGAAAAGAAGGCTTCTCCAGGAATGGACAAAGGGTGGTAACAGGGAGGAGTATTTGGCTACCAAGCATAGGGCTAGAAGAGAGGTATACAGGGCGAACTCTGAGTCACTGAGACTTTTACTTGACAATCTAAATGATGGGGAAAGGAAAAATACGATTTTTAGGGTGGCAAATCAGGTGAAGAGGGATAATCGGGACATTGTAGGTGAGCAGTGTGTGAAGAATGATGAAGGAAGGGTAGTGGTGAACAGTGGGGATATTAAAGATGCATGGAGAAAGCAATATAGCCGGTTGTTGAATGAGGAGTTTGACTGGGATAGGAAAGGTTTGGAGCCAGCAGATCCAGTGTTTGGCCCTTGGCCTTTGATTGGCACTGCTACTGTGAGTGAGGCAATAGGCAGGATGCAGGTGGAGAAGGTGACAGGTGTGTCTGAGTTCACTGCTGAAATGTTGAAGGCCTCAGGAGATACTGGGGTGTGGTTAGTCACTGACCTGATAAGTATGATTATATATGAGTGTCTTGTCCCAGATGATTGGCTGAAGAGTGTAATTGTAAATGTGTACAAAGGGAAGGGTGATGCCCTGGAAAGGGGAAATTACAGAGGTATAAAGCTCTTAGATCAGATAATGAAAGTAATGGAGAGAGTTCTAGAAGGTATGATTAGAGAAAGAGTGAATATTGATGAGATGCAGTTTGGGTTTATGCCAGGCAGGGAGACCACTGACGCCATATTCATTGTTCGACAGCTTCAGGAAAAATATATTGGAAAGAAAAGGGAATTGTATTTTGTTTTTGTTGATTTGGAAAAGGCCTTTGACAGTCCCTAGAGAGGTGGTGAAGTGGGCAATGACAAAGCTAGGGTTGCAAGAGTGGCTGGTTAGGGTGGTTATGGCCATGTACATGGGTGCTCGCACTCAGGTAAGAGTGAATGGAGTTTTGAGTGATGACTTTTTCATGAATGTTGGTGTGCATCAGGGGTCAGTTTTGAGTCCCTTGTTGTTTATCATGGTACTTGAAGCCCTCTCAAGTGACTTCAGAGATGGACTCCCATGGGAGATGGCGTATGCTGTTGATTTGGTGTTAAAAAATGGAGAGATGGTATGGGGTACAAGTGCTTACGGGTAAATGCAGATAAAACAAAAGTGATGATATCTAGGGTTGGTGGTGGTACAATCAGAGGAGAGGGAGAGTGCCCATGTGCAGTTTGCCACAAAGATGTGGGAAGTAATTCCATTTTGTGCAGTGTTTGTGATAAATGGGTGCACAAGTGATGTAGTGGTATTAGAGGTAGACTGCGAGATAATGCTGATTTCATGTGTGAGGCATGTCGGGGAGAGCAGGTGGAGATTGTTAGGTGTGAAAGGATTGAACTTGCTGGTGAGTCTCTTGAGTGTGTGGAAGAGTTTTGTTATTTGGGAGACATATTATGTGCCGGAGGTGGGGCTGGAGTTAGCTCGGTTGCTAGGGTAAGAAGTGGTTGGAAGAAGTTCAGGGAGTTGTTGCCTCTCCTGACATTGAGAGGACTCTCCTTACATGCTAAGGGGTCTTTGTATGCAGCATGTGTTAGGAGTGTGATGCAGTATGGTAGTGAGACCTGGGCAGTAAAGGAAGAGGATATTCGCAGGTTTGGACGTACAGAAATGACAATGACTAGGTGGATGTGCAGTGCGTCCCTGCGTGCAAGGCCTGGGGGTGCTGGGTTTACGATGGAAGAGTTGAGAGGTAGGAAGGAACTGGAGTGTATTGGTGTTGTGATGAGGAGAGGTAGGCTGAGGTGGTTTGGACATGTGGAGAGGATGGGGGATGATAATTGGGTGCAGAGGGTGAGAAGTGTTAATACTGGGGGAAGGGTTGGGAGGGGTGGACCGAGAAAGACACTTGACAAGGTCATTAAGTGTGACCTTAGGGTTAAGGGATTGCACAGGGAGGCTGCCAAAGAATGAGCAGCATGGAGAGCCGCCATTAGGTGACCAAGGCCGACGCATGCAAGCATATTGGAGCCTTCAAAAACGAAACGAAAAACGAAACAAACGGTTTGTGGGCTCCTGGCCTTTGGTTCCTTCTTCCTTGCATTAAAAAAAATAAAAAAATAAACCCCAACCACCCCTTGGATATAAATCTGCAATGGTTCAATCTGATTGGAGCACCTTAATTACTCACTAAACCACCAGGTTCCATAATTTGGTTATATGGTTACCAACAAGCATAGTAAATGATTTCCTGGTGTACAGGAAACCATTTGGCTTGCCACTCACTGTAGTCATCCATAGTCAGAAGGATGAGAAAAGAATGAAGGAAAGAAAGAAAGAAGAGGGAGTGTAAAGTCACTTGTAAGCAGAAGGAAGAGGAAAAATGAAGGAAAGAAAGACAGAAGAGGAAGGAAGGAAGAGAGGAAAAGGCAGACACCCAAAGCAGCACTACACTGAGCGAGTGGATGGTGAGCGCCCCCACCTACCACCAAGTATCTTTAATATAATAAAAATAATAATAATAATAATAATAATTTGTGGTGGGTGGAGAAGCTCACCATCCACTCACTTGATGTAGTGCTGCTCTCGGGTGTCTGCCCTTTCCTCTCCTCCATCCTTCTTCCCTTCAATCCTCTTCTGTCTTTCTTTTCTTCATTCTTTCCTTGTCCTCCTGCCTACAGGTGACTTTACACTCCCTCTTCTGTCTTTCTTGCCTTTATTCTTTCCTCGTCCTTCTGCCTTTGGGTGACTCTACACTGAGTGACAAGCCAAATGGTTTTCTGTACACCAGGAAACCTCTTACTACGCTGTGTGATAGCCATATAACCAAATTATGGTGTCTGGTGGATTAGTGGGAAATTAAGGCACACCAATAGGATTGAGCCAGCACAGGTTAATATGCAAGAGGTGGTTGGGGTTTAGTGCTCATGTAATGCTGCACAGGGATGAGTGAGGATGGTCACTCATTTTAAATGTCAGGATCAACTACTCTAGCCCTGGGCTCCTATGTTCCTCATGGGGCAACACTGGAATAGCTGATGACTGAATGAATTAATGAATGAAAATAGGTATCTTAATACAATAAATAAAAACTGAAAAATACTATACAGTAATAATAATAATAAAAACCACAATAATAATAACTGAGAAGTAATAATAATAAAAATACCTAAAAAATATTGAAACCAGTCTACAATGAAACCAAAACTTAAAATAAGAACAAAACCATACTCAACCTAAGAAAAAGGCCCACATCCCTTTCCAACCAACCCACCTTTACCTTCTCTCTCTTGCCCCTACTACTATTGCTGCTATTGCTGGCAAGAACGCTGGGGGTTGTGTTGATGTTGCTGGTGCTGGTGATGGTACTGCTGGTGATGGTACTGCTGGCGATGGTGCTGGTACTGGTGCTGGTGCTGGTGCTGGTGCTGGTGCTAGTGCTGGTACTGCTACTGCTGCTGCTGGTCTCATGGCGCTCCTGCCTCGTTCGGGTCTCGCCTGCTTCAACTGTTTCCATGCGAGCAACCAGCTCTTCTTGCCGCTCCTGCCTCTCTTGCCGTGCTTCCTCCCTGGCACGCTCCTTAGCCTCCCGCCTCTCTCGTCTCGCTGCTTCCCGATCAATTTCCATAATAGGCTGCCATGGAGGGAAGGACATAAAATAGTAATTCCATTTCCTGAACTATGCTTTTACATTCAAACTGTTGCACTGAGGTCCACTACATAAGACATCCTAAGATATGCACTGACATAAGTGGAACTGCAGGACATTAGATAACAAGTTAAACAATCCAATCCAAGGATATTTCAATTAACTGTATGACTTTTGACATACCGTACTGACATACTCCTAGGGAAAGCCCCAGGAACTGAAGCAGCGTGTGGTGAAATGCTAATGCATGGGGGATAGTAGTAGTAGAATGAATATGGAAGATAACCAGATTGGCCTGGGAGGAAGGTAGAGTCCCAGAGGATTGGAAGTCAGGTATAATTATTCCCCTGTACAGAGGTGTGGGTTAATCATAGGGCCATTTGTCATCTTAGTCTATCTATCTATCTATTGCCAGATGCCTTAATCCCGTAAGGGGCGGCCACAAACAAATCGCCTCCATGTCGCTCTATCCTCCGCCATTTCACTGCTCTGATCCCAACTCACACCCCCCTCTCTCATATACCTCTCTACTCCATCCCTCCATCTCATCCTTGGCCTCCCCCTCATTCTCCCCCCCTCCATCTCACTCACATACACTCTCCTCGTCAGCCTCTCGCGCTCCATCCTCTCCACATGGCCAAACCACCTTAATGTGTTTCTCCTAACGCTTCCTATCGCATCCACATCCACACCACAAGGAACCCTCACTTCCTCATTTGTCAGTCAGTTTCTCCATGTGACTCCACATGCTCCTCTCAAATAACTCATTTCCACTGCTCTCACTCTTGACTTCTGTCCCTCCAACAGGGTCCAAGCATCACTTCCATATGTTAGAATTGGTATCACAATACTGTCATGTACCAGCTTTTTCACTTTCATGCTCACTTCCCTGTTTCTTATCACTGCTTTCAAGGAACCAGTAACCTTTCTTCCCTGCTGCACCCTTCCAAGCACTTCATCCTCTAAACTTCCAACCTTACTTATCACAATACCCACATTCTTAAATGCACTCACATTTTACATATCTTCCCAGTCCAATCTCACTGTACATTCACTGACTTCACTTCTCTCTAAGATCATCACTTTACTCTTTCCTACATTCACCTTTAAATTCCGTTTCTTACACACTCTCCCAAACTCATCTACCAAGCCTTGCAGCTCCCCTTCATCTTTACTTAACAACACAGTATCATCTGCAAATAACAGTACAGGGAGTTTCCAAACACTACCCTCTCTCACTAGGGCCACTCCAACATCCACTGCCCTACCTTGTATCTATTTTATAACTCCATCCATATACAGATTGAACAACCATGGAGACATGACACATCCTTGTTTCAATCCAACATTCAAATGGAAAAATTCACTCAGTTTACCATCCACACGCACTGCATCCTTAGCACCCTCATACATACTCTTCACGGCCTTCAGTAACTTCCCATCTGCTCCATATATTGTTAATACTTTCCACAGTCCTTGTCTATCCACCCTGTCATATGCTTTCTCCAGATCCATGAAGGCTGCATACAACTTCTTTCTCTTCTCTAGAAACTTTTCCACTAAAGATCTACGAATGAATATCTGATCTACACAACCTCTTCCCTTCCTAAAACCTCCCTGTTCTCCAACTAATTCCTCAGTTATTTCCCTAACTCTGTCAATAAGTATCCTACCACATACTTTTCCTATTACACTAAGACAAATGCCTCTATGAATACCACACACTTCTTTTTCCCCTTTTCCTTTGTACAGGGAAATAATTATACCTGACTTCCAATCCTCCGGGACTCTACCTTCCTCCCAGGCCAAACTGCACACTTTCCACATCCATTCCATTACTATCTCTCCTCCATCCTTCAGCATTTCACCACACACTCCATCTATTCCTAGGGCTTTCCCCATTTTAACTTTCTTCATTGGTTCCACAACTTCCATCCTAATGATTTTTTCCTCTCTTCCCACATCCCTCCTTCTCCCAGCCATTGCAAAGCCACTTATACTTGCATTACATTCATTCTCTATGTTCAACAATTCATTAAAGTGTTCTCTCCATCTGTTCACTTTTTCTCACTTCTCCAATAGTAATCTAAAATTTCTATCTTTCACTCCCCAACTAACTTCTATGGCACCCTGTCTAACTCTCTTTACCTCTTTCCAGAACATTTTCTTACATTCCCTCCACTTTACAAATTCCTTCCAAATTCTTCATCCACTCTCTTCTCACTCTCTCTTACTAATCTTTTCACCTCTCTCCTCCTCTCTACATATAACTCTCTCTTCCGTCTCTCAACTTCTTAGATGCCCCTGTCTTCTTAGTGTTTTCGTTTTCGTTTCTGAAGGCTCCAACATGCTTGCATGTGTCGGCCATGGTCACCTAATGGCGGCTCTCCATGCTGCTCGATCTCTGGGAGCCTCCCTGTTCAGTCCCTTAACCTTAAGTCACATTTAATGACCTCGTCCCATGTCTTTCTCGGTCTACCCCTCCCCCAACATTAACACCTCTCACCCTCTGTACCCAATTATCATCCCCCATCCTCTCCACATGTCCAAACCACCTCAGCCTACCTCTCCTCATCACAACACCAATACACTCCAGTCCCATCCTACCTCTCAACTCTTC
>JAGKTI010001588.1:0-20177 GCA_018397915.1 Birgus latro | reverse complement strand
CAAAAATGGCTTTTAGTTTTTGGCTATTTTCTCGAAAACTACAAATCGCATCACAACCGGACATACCTCATTAGAAAGCCAATGAAATTCTCTATCAAAACTTATAATAACATTTTTATGTATGATGGAAAACACTCAAACAACAATGTTGGGAAGTGAGATCAATGTTCCAAAATATTTATTTACGATGGCCTAGTGTACTTTTATTCGTATTTTTCTGGTTTTTCTTTTAGCTCATCAGCTAGAACAAACATCGGCAAATAAGATAATGTGAGATTCAGGGCAACATTTTGGGGTTTGGGCGGCGAAAATTAGGCGAGAATACGTGTAATTTGCGTACCGCGGGCTGCCAGCAGAGCGCGTGGGGGAGTAAAATCGTGAGCCGTGAAACTTAATAAAACTTACCGTGCGCGAAAGGGTTAAATGTCAGGACCAACTTGCCTAGCCCTGGGCTCCTACGCTCCTCATGGGGCAGCATAGGACTGGATGATGGATGGACAGATGGGAGACATGTTATGTGGTGGAGGTGGCACTAGGGTGAGAAGTGGTTGGAAGAAGTTCAGGGAGCTTTGTCCCTCCTGACATTGAGTGGACTCTCCCTAAGTGCTAAGGGGTCTTTGTATGCAGCGTGTGTTAGAAGTGTGATGCTGTATGGTAGTGAGACCCAGGCAGTAAAGGAAAAGGATATTAGCACGCTCAAACATAAATGATTAGGTGGATGTGCAGTGTGTCCCGGCATGCAAGGCCTAAGAGTGCTGGGTTTACGATAGAAGAATTGAGAGGTAGGATGGGACTGGAGTGTATCCATGTTGTGATGACGTGAGGTAGACTGAGATGGTTTGGGCATGTGGAGAGGATGGGAGATGATAATTGGGTGCAAAAGGTGAGAAGTGTTAATACTGGGGGTGGGGTTGTGAGGGGCACACTGAGAAAGACATGGGAAGAGGTCATTAAGTGTGACCTCAGGGTTAAGGGACTGAACAGGGAGGCTGCCACAGATCGAGCAGCATGGAGAGCCGCCATTAGGTGACCAAGGCTGATGCATGGAAGCATGTTGGAGCTTTCAAAAGCGAAACAAAATGAAATCGTCAATATCTAATCCTGTGATGCCCAATGATAGCACAGTGTATAAGGCAAAAATCATTCAGAATATGAAAAAAGTGTGAATATGAGCATACTAGAAGATTTTTTTATGCTTTTCACATAAAAATAGGACACGCGTGATCTGACCACAAATGCGGCCACCACCTTTATTTCAAAATGGCTGCCAAATAACAATGAAATCTGCAGTATTTCAACTGCTAGGGCATATAAAAAGCTGACATAAGTTCCTAAATCGTCTGTTTTCACACAATGAATCTCTTCCTTATATTTGTATTACAAAAAAATTAAATATGACAGTCATCATCAGAGGCCAGCTGCATTACAAACACACACACACACACACACACACACACAGAGGAGCATTTGGCAACAATAATTGCACTCTCTTGAAGACTGTGATGCCTACTGATTTTCCAGCATTATTCTGATCGAAAATCTATTGTGTTGTTTCACTGCATTGAAGAGCTTCATTAACCCCTTAGTCGGGCGCAATGGATCAAACCGCGGGGCGTCACTTTGGTGATTCTGTTTCATTTCGTTTCGTTTTTGAAGGCTCCAACATGCTCGCATGCGTCGGCCTTGGTCACCTAATGGCGGCTCTCCATGCTGCTCGATCTTTGGCAGCCTCCCTGTTCAATCCCTTAACCCTGAGGTCACACTTAATGACCTCGTCCCATGTCTTTCTCAGTGTACCCCTCCCCCAGTATTAACACTTCTCACCTTCTGCACCCAATCATCATCCCCCATCCTCTCCACATGTCCAAACCACCTCAGCCTACCTCTCCTCATCATAACACCAATACACTCCAGTCCCATCTTACCTCTCAACTCTTCCAACATAAACCCAGCACACCCAGGCCTTGCACATAGGGACGCACTGCACATCCACCTAATCGTTGTCATTTCTGTACGTTTAAGCCTGCGAATATCCTCTTCCTTTACTGCCCAGGTCTTACTACCATACAGCATTACACTCCTAACACATGCTGCATACAAAGACCCCTTAGCACGTAAGGAGAGTCCTCTCAATGTCAGGAGAGGCATCAGCTCCCTGAACTTCTTCCAACCACTACTCACCCTAGCAATTGAGCTAGCTCCAGCCCCACCTACGGCACATAACATGTCTCCCAAATAACAAAACTCTTCCACACACTCAAGAGACTCACCAGCAAGTTCAATCCTTTCACGCCTAACAATCTCCACCTGCTCTTCCCGACACGCAGCACACATAAAATCAGCATTATCTCGCAGTCTACCTCTAATACCACTACATCGCTTGTGCACCCATTTATCACAAACACTGCACAAGATGGAATTACTTCCCACACCTTTGTGGCAAACTGCACATGGCCACTCTCCTTCTCCTCTGATTGTACCGCCACCAACCCTAGATATCGTTACTTTTGTTTTATCTGCATTTACCCTTAGGCCCTTGTGCCCCATACCATCTCTCCATTTCTTAAATCTTTCCTCCGCCTCCTTTTCATTCTTTGCAATCAACATCAAATCATCAGCATACACCATCTCCCATGGGGGTCCATCTCAGAAGTCACGTGAGAGGGCTTAAAGTACCATCATAAACAACAAGGGACTCAAAAGTGACCCCTGATGCACACCAACATTCACATCACTCAAAACTCCATTCACTCTTACCTGGGTGTGAGCACCCACGTACATGGCCATAACCACCCTAACCAGCCACTCTTCCAACCCTAGCTTTCTCATTGCCCACTTCACCACCTCTCTAGGAACTCTGTCAAAGGCCTTTTCCAGATCAACAAAAACAAAATACAGTTCCCTTTTCTTTCCAATATATTTTTCCTGAAGCTGTCGAACAATGAATATGGCATCAGTGGTCCCCCTGCATGGCATAAACCCAAACTGCATCTCATCAATATTCAATCTTTCACTAATCATACCTTCTAGAAGTCTCTCCATTACTTTCACTATCTGATCTAAGATCTTTATACCTCTGTAATTTCCCCTTTCCAGGGCATCACCCTTCCCTTTGTACACATTTACAATTACACTCTTCAGCCAATCATCTGGGACAACACACTAATATATAATCATATTTATCAGGTCTTCCTTAGCCTTTATCATTCTTTTTCTGTGCCTGCCCTCCTTTCTTCCTATTTTTTCTATCTTTCCTGTCACTTCTTATTGCTTTTCTTTCTTTTACAGGTGGCTTTACATTGAGTGACAAGCCAAATGGTTTCCTGTAAGCCAAGAAACCATTTACAACGCTGGGTGGTAACCATATAACCAAACCATACGTGCTCCCTACGTGTCAACAAGTGGGTTGGTGGAGGGTTAGTGCCCCTCCCTGTAAAACAAATAACTCAAAATGGCCACCCCTTATGGGATTATGGCGTCTGGCAATAGATAGATAGATAGATTTATGAGGTCAGTGACTAACCACACCCCGATATCTCCTGAGGCCTTCAACATTTCAGCAGTCAACCCAGACACACCTGCCACCTTCCCCACCCGCATCCTGCCTATTGCCTCACTCACAGTAGCAGCGCCAATCAAAGGCCAAGGGCCAAACACAGGATCTGCTGGCTCCAAACCTTCCCTATCCCAGTCAAACTCCTCATTCAACAACCGGCTATAATGCTCTCTCCGTGCATCTTCAATATCCCCCTGTTCACCACTACCCTTCCTTCATCATTCTTCACACACTGCTCACCTACAATGTCCCGATTATCCCTCTTCACCTGATTTGCCACCCTAAAAATCGTATTTTTCCTATCCCCATGATTTAGACCATCAAGTAAAAGTCTCTGTGACTCAGACTTCGCCCTGTGTACCTCTCTTCTAGCCCTACGCTTGGCAGCCAAGTACTCCTCCCTGTTACTACCCTTCTTCCATTCCCGGAAAAGTCTTCTTTTCTCCATAACTGCGGCTTCTACACCCTCATCCCACCACCAAGTTACTTCATGTCTTGGTGGGCCTCCTGTCCAACCGCATATTACATCGGTAACTCTCAAGAGGTTGTTCTTAAGGGCTCTATATTGCCCATTAACGCCTATATCTACGGCTCCCTGTTCAGCCACCACTCTCCTCATCTCTGTGTTGTTTTGAATTCGCCCGGACTTTCAAGTGGTGACTTGTATCATCTATCAGTATTGCCAATGTCCAACAATAGTCAGAGCTGCTAATGTCATCAGTACTCCCATTCATTGTTGACAATTTAGCCATTTTCCCCCATTCTAGACTCCCCTCCCTACCTCCCCTCCATTACTCTCTCGTGTTGTCTGCTCAGCCGCTCTGCACTAAGTAAATCTTCCCCGGATTTTTCCACTGTTTTCATCCATTGAAATGAGCCCTATGCCCTATTCTTATACAAAATAATATATATATAAAAAAAAATAAGGTAACTGATAGTGCCATACACCTGGTATTGACTAATTATCACTTGGCAACATCCAACCTGCACTCGTTCGCTAATTTCCCTTGGTTTTTTCCCCTTGAAATATGCCGTATGACCTATTCTCGTAATATAAATATATATAAGAAAGGAAGGGAGATGCCTGAGTGATATTTATATTCACCTGGAACTACTTAATTTGTTATGTATTGTCTCGATTTCTTACAACTTATTTCATTGCATGTACATTAGCAGCTGACATTTTCAACCCTTGGCTACCCAGATACACACATCATTCAGTTCACTGTCGTCCTTCAAGGTGGAATCACGTCGCAGTTGCGCCCCTCCATTTCCGCCGCTTTTGCGCCCATTGTAAAAGGCCCTGTGACCTCTACCCCTACTAAACATCGTGTGGAAAGCGGTAAAGGACTGTAGATATATATAAGTGTAATAGAGTATTAGAAATAATAAAGTGTGAGTGTCCATATGAATAAGAAATGACAAAATATGAGCGGCAAACTAGCGCGAGTGGGAGGTTCATACGCGCTCTTATTTTACATTGCTTTCACAGTGTTTTTTTTGGGAGTGTGGATTGCAAACTACATGGAAATCATTGAATAGTGTTTCTAGTGATAATATCAGGCAGTGGTATTCATATTACAGGATGTCGGGAAGTGTAAAGTGGAAACTTCGTTACCCAACTTCAGAAGTCTCCACAAGTTCTACAGTAGTTGACCAAGGCCCAACAAACATCCCAGGAGAAAGCTGAAGGTATATGCCATATGCATATGTTATTATAATACTCTAGGACTAATAACTGATTTTTGGCAACTATTTTTAAAGTCAGTTGGAGTGCAAATATCCCCGCGGGACGGGCACGGCATGCCTCCGACAACCCTGCGGTTAAGGGGTTAAGCTGTTCTGGTTTTAATAACAATCAATGCAACAACTGTCACCAAATCAATGTTGGGAAAATCTTTTTGGTGCAGCCAGCCACAGGACAAAAAATGTTGTGAAAAGGGTATGTTCTGGACTGTGAAAGACTGGATTCGCTAACCTATTTGCGTATGCTTGGATTTTAATGTCAATACTTTGAAACTTCATCTGAAAGGACATGTTCAAAAGCTACACAACACCATGATCAGTCACCCTCCATTCAGTCGAAGTTTGCACAACATGTCAAGGCAATGGTTAAAACATTTCAGGAATTGGGAAATCCACTCACAGTGGAGAGAAGTGATCTGTTCAGATGGATACAAAGAAGGTCGTGGATGAAAGTGCAGTTTCCAGTCTCCAGAAATAAATCAATAGGGCAATCAAACTTTGATTCCTATTTTAATGACTGGCTTGAACAGCGAGTGACTCTAGTGTCAGACATCATTGTAAAAAACAACATAACTCTTTACACAAGATGTCAACTGCAAGACAGTCCAGGACTTCACATCAAATAAAGGCTCTGAAAAACAACTGTGAATAATATGGCAGAATGTACATTTTGTCAATCCAGATATGAAGATATGGCTGAGTTTTCTAGACACAACAACCATGGAGCATCACCTTCTCTTTCGGACATGGGAGAGCTGAGGCAATATACAAAGTCAGACCTCACTGGATGCCTTGATAAGCTGATTACAGCCTCAGATTATGACACCCATACAGAAGATGCAAAAATTTTTGATGGATCTGTAGTATTAATCATGTTGCTTTCCAAATCCTGCACAACATTTGGTGACTCTTCAGAACATTACCTGATCAGGAACTTGGAAACTACACAGTGCCCTGATGTGGTGTGGAATCAATACATCCATAACAGCTTGAAGGGCTCAGCAAGACAGAAAAGGGGATCAGTGAAATGCATTATCTTCAAAAGCTCCACACCAGTTCCAAAGAACTGGCAAAGTTTCCTTTGCACTGATGAAAATAAACACAAGCCATATCAGTACCTGTTGCAATGCATTTCCAAGTTATCCACTGAAGGGAAGGAGGTGTATAGTACAGAAGACATGAATGTTATATCATCACATGACTGTGATGTAGGACCTGACCTAGCTCCTTCTGATCATGAAGAAATTGACACTAGGCTATTCTTGATCAGGTCGGTTAACACTGATGTTGCCGTCCATGCAACTACCAACTACCATCCATTAGATCCGGACAAACTGTGGATAGCACATGAAGTCAAAAAACACTATAGGTTAATACCTGCTCATGACTAAGCAACCAACAAAGGAGAAGAGAAGACCGCAGCACATCCATTTTTCATGCTGTTACTGGATGCAACACCACCTCATCATTCGGTGGCACTGGTAAACATACAGCATAGAACACTTGGATAGCTTTCCCCTAGGCTACACAAACATTTGTGAGTCTCTCAACTGCCCACCTGTATCACAGATGACAACATTCACTCGCTTGAAAGATTTGTGATACTTCTTTACGAGAGGACAAGCAGTACAAAGGTGAATCAGGCAAGTAAACTTTAGTTTGCCATGGGGAGGCAGCTAGATCACATACCACCGACAAAGGCTGCCCTCACACAGCATAGTAAGAGCTGCATACCAAGCAGGACATATTTGGGGTCAGCCAACCACTGCACTTACTAAACCCATCAGAGTAGGGATGGACCATGGACTCCGGCAGTCTGTGGATCCCTTTTCGCACAACACTTCCAGAGGCAGCCAAATCATGCAAGGAACTGATCAAATGCAGCTGTAAAAAGGCAAGCAGACCTCCTTGCAAGTGTCTCAATGCAGCACTTCCATGCACTGAACCTTGCGACTGTGCCAAAACATGCCATCGTACAGAGTGACTACTAATAATCTATGACAATCTGCAGACAGTGAACTTTTCTTCCAGTTTGCGTTGTTCTACATACTGTGTATGAAAAATGTCTCTGTTTTGTGTATTGTGATTAATGTCATATGACATGCGTATATCTATCTATCTATTGCCAGATGCCATAATCCAGTAAAGGGTGGCCATTTGACTTTGAGTTATTTGTTTTACAGGGAGGGGCACTAACCCTCCACCAACCCACTTGTTGACACACAGGGAGCACGTATGGTTTGGTTATATGGTTACCACCCAGTGCTGTAAATACTTTCTTGGCTTACAGGAAACCATTTGGCTTGTAACTCAATGTAAAGCTACCTGTAAAGGAAAAAAAAGCAATAAGAAGTGACAGGAAAGATGGGAGAAATAGGAAGAGAGGAGGGCAGGCATAGAAAAAGAATGATAAATGTTAAAGGAGAAGTAGGCAGCACTACATCAAGTGAGTGGATGATGGTCGCCACCACCTACCACGACATGCGTATATACTTTCTCAATTTGGTTTGGTGGAACAGACAGCACTGTTATCATTTGCATTTAATTCCTTGTGCATGAAAACAGATGATTATAGCAGCTAATGTAAGCCTTGGCAGTTGAAATATTGCAGAAATTTTTGTTTTATGGTGGCCATTTTGAAACAGAAAAGGCAGCCGCAGTTTTGGTCGGATCATGTATGTCCTTGTTTTACATGAAAGAGCATTAAAAATTCTACCAGTCTGCAAGTTTTCACACTTTTTCACATTTTGAACAATTCAGACTGAAAACTGAACTAATGTAATGTACTATGAGAAGCATAGGAGCCCAGAGCTACGCAAGTTGGTCCTGACATTTAAGATGACAATGCCTGAGTGGCATTACATGAACAATAAACCCTACCCATCCCTTGGATATAAACCTGCACCGGCTCAATCCCATCGGAGTGCCTTAATTACCCACTAAAACATCAGGTGCCATAATTTGGTTATATGGTTACCACCCAGTGTAGTAAATGGTTTCCTGATGTACAGGAAACCATTTGGCTTGTCACTCAGTGTAGAGTTACCCAAAGGCAGAAGGAAGAGGAAAGAATGAAGGAAAGAAAGACAGAAGAGGAAGGATGGAAAGAAGGAAGAGAGAAATGGGCAGGCACCCATGAGCAGCACTACAACAAGTGAGTGGATGCTGAGCACCAAATAATAATAATCCCTAAAAGGTCAGGGGGGGCTGGATCAGCAATGCTTACTCTGATTCTGCTACTCTCGATCATGAACCAGAAAACCATTTTCTCTCATAATTTTCCTGTAAGCCAGCACCGTTATCAATGTATTTTGTCTGTGAATACATAATTTTCACATTTAACCCTTCCTAAACATCAATATCTGTTCTTGTGAATACGACACTCATCAAAATTCTCATTCTTTTATTAAGTTTACCATACTATTGCCACTTCGATTTAGTCTTTCTTACAACCACAAATCAAAAGGTTATTTCCCTCACTCGTATCTACTGGGACACTTTATAAGTGACAGTGGAGAATATAGAGTTATGTTTTGGGGTTATTTGCGTGTAGAAGCCAGTCGTCACCAGGCATGCTATTACCACAGTAACTGATACGCAGCTACCCAGAGACCTGTAGCAATCCAGTGACCTATCACACTAGCTACCTTGTTCTTCACATATATTATGTCACCTGTCTATCAGAATGGTGTATTATCAGCTATTTGAGGGGATTTATTACAGTTAAACATTTTTATTGCACTAAAATCAAACACAAGCACAATATGGTAGAACTGTTAAAAAAACTGGACCGTGGTGTTCCCATGCGGGAGCAGTAACACATATGGTATGGGTTCATAAACTGCTTTTGATATAAAGAAGCAAAGAAAAAAAATACTGAAATTCTATGGAGACAATGATTTGGAGAAGCAAATGAACACAGGAATAACCATGAAAGATGATATGAGTATGAGTATGATTGTATGATAATGGGGTAGTTTCAACAGTGTTAGATGAAGTGGACGTGTCAGGTAGCTTGATAACGAACCAGGCTCAATTGTTCCATAAAGAACTTAAGTCAAAATATAAATGTGATTACACTGAAGGATAATGGGTCAGAGGAGTATTACTGAATTATTATACATGACCTTCAATGGTCCTTGTTAAATTATTATATGTGACATATGTGGCCTCAGTTAGTCTGGCAAAACAGTTCATCTGCCAAGGCTCTGGAACCAAAGATGCCTGAAAATTGGTGTTGTGCCTGATAATAATAATAATAACAACAATATTAATAATAAAATAAATAAATACAAAGAAATTTTGCTATACAGAATACAGTGGCTACCAGCCACAAACATAAATGACAAACTAAGAAAATCAGTTTCTACTTCATTCAATATTCATTTTTCATTCAATCATTTATTTCCATTCCATAATTCACAATACTATTACAAATCCACTTTACTTTGGCTTGTTATCGTACAGTAAGCCTCTCTATAGCTTCAACTAATTGATATCACAACCTTTCTTCACTTGAAAATGATTATCATTTTCTTCTGTCTATATCACACACTGTGCAGTACAATTCCAATTCTTCATTCCAGTACAAACAATGATTAATGGGTATATCAGATTTTATGGCAGCTCCTTTGCAAATTCAAATATGCAGGCTTCTATCAAAGTAAGCTGGGAGTGCATACTTGGACAGAAACTGAAGGAGGGTCTCGTGGGAACTCTGGTACTCAAAGGAGTAAACCAATCGGTGAGTAAAAAAATTTTTCTAGCATGAGCTTTAATGCTCTTAAGGTTACAAACTCAAGCTTTGGAGGGCTTACTATACTGTGGTGTGTATCCGTGTGACTGACCGGATCCAGTATAAGGTTGCCAGTTTGCAGCCACAGGATCCCAATAGTATTGATAGGTGGGGTCAAATATAGGGGTGAGGTAGGGATCATGGCCAAGCAGACGGCAACGGTCAACATGCATGGCCCACATCTCCTCCTGCATTTTGCGTTGTTTGGCCTCTTCTTCCTCCTGCTGAACCTGTAGCAAAGGAATTGTTGCACTGCACACGTGTATTTTTTAAAAAAGCTGTAATATGAAATTTTTACAGCCCTTTAACACTCACCATTACAATGCCAATGAAAATATTATTTACTTCTGTTGAGTCACTTATGATACAACAATAGCATCAGTAAAAGTTATCAGTACACAGTTTAGAATACATTTCCTTTGAATAATGCAACAGAAAATCAACAAAATGTACATAATTACTATAGCGTTCTATTTTGTGAAGGCAGTTTAGGTGGGGCTGCCTAAGACCTCGCACCACTAGCTCAGTTGCCATATCACCGCCACCACACACGTGTAATTACTCCTGCTCACCTCTCTCTCCTTCTCCTTCTCACCTATTTAAAGTTAACTACTTATAAATGAATTTTAAATACTTTGTACACATGTAATTAAAAGAAAAAAAGCTATAGTACTGTATAAATCCCATCAGACTTGTCAGCATTGCATTTGCGACGTTTTCAAGTTGTGACACGAGGAACAGCCACGTGTGTGCGGGTCATACTCGGTCAGTCACCTACCATGGAAGCTTGCCCATCAATAGCCAAAGTAAGAGAAGAAAATAAAGAAACTGAAATTAGAAGTAGTTAATATGAATATGAGAGAGAGAGAGAGAAGCATGTGTGTGGCGGCGATGTGGCAACTCAGCTAACGGAGTGAGGTCTTAGGCGGCCCCACCCAAACTGCCTTCATAAAATAGAAAGCCTATAGCCTTTTCCCAAAACTGATATACAGTACTGTACTAACAATATTCATACCGTACATACTAGAACACAAACAGGTGACATTCTATGATAATAAAAACTGTATCTTAATTCACTGTTCTGAACAACAAAGGTGGTAGGATTGTGAACACATGAACTTACTTTCAGTTCAAATAGTTGCCTTCTTTTCTCCTTGGACATTTTTGGCGAGTCAGAAGACCTGTCATCCCTTGAGTTTCTATCACTCCTGATCCGGCCATGACGGTCTCTGTCAGGTGAACGTCTACGCCTGTCATAGTAATAATCACGCCGGACATACCTGCGCGAAGCATGGCCAGTGATTTGAAACATATAATCTCAAATTTAACTAATACTGTATACTATTTGTCCCTCTGATCCAACACTAGGAAAACTACTGGTATATAAAAAAGAATCATGAGTCCTCTATTATAAATGTATAATGCAAGCTGTTCATGTGTATTCCTTATAATCAATAAAAACTTTGTACTTTTCTACTTTACCTGCCCTGCTCTTTCTCCCTCCTATTTCCTTCCCAGTCACGGTCACTGTCTTCTTCTCTGTCCAAGTACTCTTTGTATCCTCTGTCTACCTCACGCTCATGCTCCTTCATCATTTCTATTCGTTCTTTTTTTGGTATTCGGAAGAACTCTTTTAAGTTTTTCCAAGCATCCAGCAGTTTGACAGCCAAAGTAACCATGGAATTGTGAAGGTTTAGCAACTCCTGAGCCTCCTTCTCTTTATCTGATATCTCTGTCACACCCGTGGCTTCCTCATCTTCTTCTTCCTTCACCATTTCTTTGTTGGGTGCTGTAGGATTCTCTTTACTATCACTCTGACTGGAGTCACTGCTCTCTTCCTCTATGTTCTGCTTTTGACTCACTGCAGGCTGATCCACTTCAGAATCTAGGCTACTGTCATCAGCACTAGATGCTTCTATGACATTGGAAGTCATTTTGATATCTAATTCACTGTCTGATTCTTCACTGGTGTCACTGTTCAGGACAAAATGAAAACATCACAATTTAGATACTAGTCAATGATTAAGATATTCAAAACAGCATAATCACTATCATCATCATTCTCACCTAAAAGGATGGGGTATGCAAACTGTTGCTTAACTCTGTCCTGTCTGACCAAGCAGATTCATTAACTACTTAACCGCAGGCCGTCACGGTGGCGATGGCTCGAGCCGTGGGCCGTCAGTTGGGTGCCTCTGTTTTCATTTTAAGTAGCTGGGGCTTTCAAGATATAAACATATATGAAAAATTTTAGGAGAAGCCTGAGTAATATTTATATCACTCATGCTAGTTTTGGCCAATATTTTTAAAAAGTAAGTCAGAGCACGAATTACCACCAGCGGGAAGTGCCAGGACCGCCTCCCACAACCCCGCAGTTTAGGGGTTAATGGCAAGCAACTACAGTAACCACTCGTCCAGCCCTCAAATTACCAGAAGAGGCTGGATGACTCCGTTGCTGATGCCTGTCCAAAATGTAACACAGCGTCTCATACTATTAAGCACATCATGGAAGACTGCATTGCACACTATCACCTACGCCAACAACACAACATACACTCCTTGAGAGCTCTGTGGGAAGGCCCGGTCTTGGCCATGGCCTTCTGTAGGGACTTGGGGCTGTTCGGCCAGACTGCCTAGGGAACAACTACTACCCCTCAATTATCCAACATAGTAGAGCCACAGGCATGTCCGGGTGGTGGCAATGTACGGATAACGAACAATATCCCCCTATTATACCCACATCCTACCTATACCCAACCTCATACCTGTACCTAATTTTACTTGTACAGTATCTCTGCTTATTTTGGTAGTGTTCTCTGGTTATTCTGGCATATTTAGACATCAAAACACACACAGGAATATACAAATTAATGCAAAACACCAAGAAAATCATGGGAAAAAAATATAAATATATATGAACAATACCCCTCCTAACTTTGGCAGTGGTTTCCAGTCATTCTGGCATATTTAGACATCAAAAGACACATGGGAATATCTAATGGTCAGCAGCGAGGGGAGGGGAAAGGGAGAGAGAGAGAGAGAGAGAAAAAATCTGTACAGTACCCCTCCACATTCTGGCAGTGTTTTCCAGTCATTCTGCCATATTGTGACTTCAAAACACATATAGGAATATCCAGATTAATGCTAAACACCAAGAAAACAATGCATAAACATGTGGTGCCAGGTACAACAAACCTCAACTGACAGCAGTTACCTTAATGCTGTGAAATACTGACTCGTTTCTGCCATTTAGTGTCAGTACGGTACACAATTAAAGTCTAAGGCAACAGCGCAAATGTTTTCAAGTTATGCCCTCTGAAAATCCATGACCTTGCATTTGACCTTTCAAGGTCACTCAAGGTCAAAGGCCACACTGCCAAATGAAAGCCCATATGAGACTTCCTAAATCTTGGCAATAGTAAATATCTCAATCTTCAGCGGGTTTCGAGTTATAGCCCCCTGAATATCCATGACCTTGGTTGTTCTTTCAAGGTCACTTACGGTCAAAGGTTAAGGTACCAATTAAAAACCTACGTCTTCAACCGCTTTTGAGTTATAGCCCCTTGAATATCTGTGACCTTGAGTTTGACCTTTCAAGGTCATTTAAAGTCAAAGGTCTTGGTACCAAATGAAGGTTCATATTACAAATTCTTGTATGTTCATGATAGCAAATATCTCTATCTTCAACCATTTTCAAGTTATAGCCCTCTGAAAATCCGTGACCTTGATTTTGACCTTTCAAGGTCACTCAATTACCTCCAAAATTTAATCACTTTCTTTTGGGGTCAGTGCCCACAATCCAGAAAGTTTCACGGAATTTCATTCAGCTGTTTTTCTGTAATGTTGCTAACAAACAAAGAAACTTGACTAAAAACAATACCTTGTGGACTCCGTCAGGGTGAGGTAACAACAAAAATTCACAAAAAACCTGAAGACGAACGGAAAATCAGTTACCTTTCTGGGACATGAGTGACAGCTGCTCCCAGGGCAGACACACAAAAAATTTCACGAACAAATATGCCACCAGAAATGGGTTATATTGGTATAAATCATATACCACCATCTTCGCTGGTGTTTATAAGTTAAGCTAATAAAAACACAGAAAACTGAAGGGTGAAATAACAGAACTGCAGTGAGAATTAATGTTGTTCAAGAGTAAAACTTACCTTCATAATAACTTCCCACCATCCTAGTGCAAAATTATGCCCACACCTTGCAAAACTAAATTTATGTCTAGATGCAGAATTTCATGAGCTTTTTTGTGGTGTTTTTGGAATTTTGATACAAGCAATAATATTCAAATACATTGCCAAAAACTTTAAACACTCATGGGTCAGTGCTTTCACCACAAAGGAGGGGAAGGACAGAGGGAGTGAGGCGGGGAGCCGGGAGGCAGGCTTAGCAAGGCAGGAAGCATGAGAGGGTATGGAGGAGGGATGGGAGGGGGGTAAGCAAGGCTGTGGGTAGGATTTTCACCCTTCTGCCACGAGGCAGGCAGGCGCTTTCACCTGACTCATGACTTGTAGTCAGTGTTACACACACAGTGGCAGTTGAGAAAGACTAATCCTGATGGCTGTGCAACTTTGGACATTTGGTGGGAGAGCATATGGGCATTTTGACACCACTTGTGGATTACGGTCGGTATTAGTCAGGTGCCGGAGGTTCGTTGGGAGTGATCGGGCCGGCATGCAACTTTGACCATTCAGTACAGGGGCAAACAGACATCTTAGCTCAGGTTGTGAGTTACGGTCCATTTCCTGTGCACGGCTAGAACCCAGTGGCCACGATACCAACTGCTTGAACACATTAGCTGGCCGGCCAAAGTTCACGGGGACTTTTATGTTCAGATAATGACACATAAATTCAGATAATGACTTAGTATTGGGATAATGAACAAATCCTGATAAATGAGGGATTACTGTATGGTAAAACCTCACTATAGCAGACTAATTGGAGAGTCCGAAAAAAGCGAAATTCTGATAAAAGTGATATCTGGACTACCCCCTGCTATCCCGGACTTTTTCCAATGTATCAGACATTAGTCTGAATCGCACCGACTGTTTTAAACTTTTTTCACTACCATTGCAGTACTGCACTATATGCCGTGATGGCACTGTGTGAAACGAAGATGAAAGGGTGTGAAGTGGAGGAGTGGGAAGGTGCGAAATGCGTAAGATAGGGAATGAATGGGCGAGGAAGATGCAAGGAAGGAGTTGCTTTGTTGATGAATGAGGTGTGGCAGAGTGGAATGAGAGACTACAAATGTGTCAGCTCGAGGTGTATGTATGTCAACTTCAAGTTTGAGAAGGTGAAAGTCGTCATGATTGTAGCGTAAGCACCGTGTGAGGGCAGGAGTGACAGAAAGACAGGTTTGAGATGGATGAAGTAGTGGGAGAAATGCCCAGGAGCTATAAAGTGATTGTAATGAAGGATATGAATGGAAGAATAGGCAATGGTCCTGAGAATGACATAATGGGTTGCTATGGAGCACTAGGAGAAAATGATAATGGGAAGCGACTAAAAGATATGTGTCAGGAGAGGAAGTTGTGCATTTGTAACTCATATTTCAAACACAAGGAAGCACATAAATATACATGGTACAAAGGGAACGGGGATCATGTTGAAAGGAGCCTGATTGATTATGTGCTTGTAGAGAGGTCGATGATGGGAATGGTTGGTGATACGAGGGCTGTGAGAGGACAAAGTGGAGGTCTGTCAGATCATATGATTGTGGTATGCAAGATCAAGCTGAGAGGAGTGAGGTGGATCAGGAGAGAGAGGAGCAGTCAGGGAGAAAGACTGAAAGTTGAGAAGCTGAGGATCAAAGAAATGCCAGATGATTACAGGATCAAAGTAGAGGAGGAGTTAGAATCAGTGAATTGGAATGAAATGGATCTGGACAGCCTGAGGAATGCACTTAGGAATTGCTTAGTTAGGAATGCTAAAGCAGTGTGTGGTATGGCATGAGTAACAACAAAGAAGAAAAGTATGGCATGGTGGGATGATGAGGTTAAGAAAGCAGTGGAGGAAAAGAGGAAGAAGTGGCTAAAGTGATTACAGGATAGGGGTTCAGTTGAAATAAGAACTGAATATTTTGAGAGCAAGAAGCACGTAAAGACTAGTGAAGAGGAAAAAGAAGGAGGTAAATGATGAACTAGGAAGAAAAATGAAAGCAAATTACTCTGAAAATAGGAAGCTATTCTGGAAAGAGGTGCGGAAGTGTAAAAGTGAAAGCGGAAAGAAATGTGATGGTGAGAAGGATGCAGGAAGTTGATTATTAACCCAAGGGGATGAAGTAAGGACCAGATGGAAAGGATATTTTGAAAGCCTGATGAATGGGAACAGAGACAGCAGAATGGCTGTAAACATGATTGGCTGTGGGAGTGTGCAGAGAAGGAATGCAGTGCCAGGACACTTGACACTTGCACAGGTGAAGAGTGCTGTGAAGTGGCTGAAAAATGGGAAAGCAGCTAGGGTTGATGAAGTGTATGCAGAGATGATTAAGTGTAGTGAAGAGGGTGGAATGAAGTGCTTGTTGGAGATAAGTAAGAAGGCATGGATGAGTGAAACTGTGCCAGCAGAGTGGAAAAAGGCTGTGATTGTACCCCTGAACAAAAATAAAGGTAGTGGCGACCATCATCCACTCACTTGATGTAGTGCTGCCTACTTCTTCCTTAGCCATTATCATTCTTTTTCTGTGCCTGTCCTCCTCTCTTCCTATTTCTCCCATCTTTCCTGTCACTTCTTGTTGCATTTCTTTCCTTTACAGTAGGTGGCTTTACATTGAGTGACAAGCCAAATGGTTTCCTGTAAGCCAGGAAACCATTTACAATGCTGGGTGGTAACCATATAACCAAACCATACGTGCTCCCTACGTGTCAGCAAGTGGGTTGGTGGAGGGTTAGTGCCCCTCCCTGTAAAACAAATAACTCAAAGTCAAATGGCCACCCCTTACGGGATTATGGCGTCTGGCAATAGATAGATAGATAGAAGTGTGTGGAAGAATTATCATGGCATAAATTTATTGAGTGTGGTAGGGAAGGTATATGGAAGAATTATTATAGAGAAAGAGAGATATCAGAAGTCCTGGTGAGTGACGAACAGGGTGGCTTTAGGAGTGGCAGAGGATAGAAGGCTTGTGAGAAGGACCATAAGGTGTTTATGGTATTCATGGACCTGGAAAAAGCATATGACAAAGTAGACAGGGAAGGACTGTGGAAAATTATGTCCATTTACAGTGTAGATTGTAAGCTGCTAGGTGCCGTCAAGCGTTTTTATGGTGGTAGTGGAGCTTGTGTAAGGGTTAATGGGCATCTAAGTGAATGGTTCATGATTGGTGTGGGTGTGTGGCAAGGTTGTGTGATGTCCCCATGGTTGTTCAATATATATATGGATGGGGTGATGAGAGAAGTAAAAACATGAGTAATGGAGAGAGGGATGGCGATGGTAATGAATGGTGATGGATGGAACATCTCAAATTTGTTGTATGCTGATGACGCAGTACTGCTTGCAAATACCAGACAAGAACTTGGTAGACTAGTGCAGAGTTTTGCTGATGTCTGTAAGTGTTGAGCCCGGAGAGTAAATGTAGAAATGAGTAAAGTGATGGTTACTGAGAGAGAAGATGACTCCCAGTGTGATGTCACAGAGAATGGAGAGAGACTGGAGTTAGTGAGAGAGTTCAAATATCTGGGTACAATGATAGAAAAGAGAGGAAAATGTGCAAAAGAAGTGCAAAGTAGAGTGACACAAGGAAGAAAAGTAGCTGGTGCAATGAAGGCCTTGATAAGAAGCAAAGGCTTGAGTGTTGCAGCTGCAAGAGGCTTACATAAGGAGTGTTAGTGCCAACTTTAACATATGGATGTGAGACTATGGTGTGGCATGAAAATGAAAAGTCAAGAGTAAGAGCAGTGGAGATGGGACTACTGAGAAATGTATGTGGAGTACAGAGGGTGCCTAGGATACGAAATAATGTGATTCATGAAAGATGTAGAGTGAGGAAGTCGGAGGATACCAGAATCGAAGAGAGTGAACTGCGATGGTATGGTCATATGGAGAGAATGGATAACAATAGAGTGGTGAAAAAGGTATATCTGAGCGAATTTGATGGAGGGAGGAGGCGAGGTAGGCCATTGATTTACATAACAGCGTCCTTCTCCTCTTGCCCAACAACAATGAAATGCATTTTCCCAAAAATGTGAGTTACTGCAAGCCAACCTTATGATGTATGTATGTACTTTCACAATATCCATTAATGTAGCACAAAACAAGCACAAAAAAATAAAATATAGCTAAGAAAATCTGTCCGTACCATACTGTTGACCTTGAACACGCCTGTGGCACTCAAGTGGTTATTACTACCATTCTGGGACTTCCCCCACATGGAGCTGACAATATATGTGTGTCTTAACTTGAATACATAGGAAAAATTGACCTTAACACCAGTGGAATACCTGAGCCTGATGTTGGTTTCCAAGGTTCAGGACCTGGGGAAGACAATGCTGCCTAGCACAGTATAAACACCTTCGTGTGCAGCGGGATCAGTCAGTACCCTCTCTAAAATGGATTTTCACCATTTATTGGGGGCATTTTTTCACATGATTCGTTATTGTACTACTAGAAGAGGGTTTGGGGAATACGTTGGTGTACTTAACTCCAAAATGGCGGACAAGAGGTTATTCCACTAGGTGGCTCATATATACATCATGGTCCCAATTAACACGCCTTTATGGTGGATGTGTGAGTGCGCGCTATTTGATATTGCACTAATTGATACACGTAACTTATGGGGGAAAATTCATTTGGTGGACGAGTGACTCCAGCTTTAGGGGTTAAACTTTTAAACACTGAAAATTACCCTATTACTAAATAATAATATATGTACATACACGCACATGTGTACACACACCCTCGATGAGCTGGCCTAAACCAGTTTGCTGCCTCCCTCCCTCTCTCTCTCTCTCATAAATAATACAAAGTAATATGCACCCAAAGTGCTGAAAGTGTTATTTTATATTATATTGTGAAGTACTGTGATAAAATACTAGTGATACTTTTGCGATAATCAGAGAAATCATAAGCTCAGTGCATTAGCTAACAAACATTTTCACAGTGCAAACTATGCGGCTATGCTATGAAATAACTCATGACACTACTGTATATCAATAAGTTTCATAAAAGTAAGTGGTAATAAAAGTCATACATGAAGTTTTATAAAGTCTGTAATGATTTTCCTCACATCGCTACTGTTTCATTAAAGTCTAGCGTAAAGACTGGGGATTATAGAAATAAAATTATACGAGACTGGGGAGATGTGTTATATTTTTATTATTATTATTGTAATTATGTGAGTGAAGTGGAGGGGGGGAGAGGGAGGGGGAGGCTGAGGATGAGATGGAGGGATGGAGTGGAGAGGTACATGAGAGAGGGGTGTGTGAGTTGGGAGCGGGGTAATGAAATGGCGGGGGACAGAGCGACATGGAGGCAATTTGTTTGTGGCCACCCCGTGCGGGATTGAGGCGTCTGGCAATAGATAGATAGATAGTAATTGCTGTAATGAGGTAATGTGGTAGTAACCCTATTTTGAATGGAAAAATATCTTGTGATTTGGTGGAAATTTCTGCCTTACTAGACTATTTTCTGCATCAGACAGTCAAAACACACCTAGTATTCTTTCAAATTGATCTCCAGGCCTGAAGTGCCAACAGATATGCAGTTTGTTGCAAACGATAGTAGAAAGAGTACCATCATCATCATCATCATCCGGAACCTCCTTTCCCACCCTAGGGCAGGGTGAGGAGTAGCAATGTCCTGACAGCCCAAATTTGCCCAATCCAATGCACCACGCTTCCATTCACTCATCATTCAAGCCTCCAGAATCCTGGCTGTATCGGATACGCCAAAAACATTCACCACGTTCTGTAGCTTCACACACACGTATCCGATAGAGTCAATCCGGACACTGCCACGTTAAAAAGGGGTGCCAAAATCCCTGATCATGCACTTCTCCTCACATCATTCATCCAGCCAGCTCGATCTCTTGTCAGTTCCCTAGCCTCACCAACTTCCAAACCTCTCTTC
>JAGKTI010001587.1:67863-81793 GCA_018397915.1 Birgus latro | reverse complement strand
CTCTCTCTCTCTCTCTCTCTCTCTCTCTCTCTCTCTCTCTCTCTCTCTCAGGATCCCACTATCCTAAATATACTGACATAGCGGTAACGAGAAGAAATAAGCACACTCATGGAATGCAGCTAGGGCAATGAAATTCTCCCACAAAGCTGAATTAATCCTTTGGCTGTAACTAGAATGAACCACGGGTCGTGGGGAAAAAATCCGTCTTCATTAATTCTAACTCTCTCGTAGGATCCATTTCCCAAGGTTTTTTATATTATGGCTTCATTCTTGTTACTTCCTCATCAATTTCCCTTACTGTACAGTCCTACCATGGATATTTCTAAGCTGAAAATAACATCTGACATTAACACGACTGAAATTTACTGGGAGTCAATGAAAACGCATAGTAGGTTATCTGTAGTTTAATGTATGTAAACTTCGACATATCTAAATGTACGTGACACAGCGAGTCCTTCAGTATCTCGTACAAGTTTACAACAGTATAAGGGCAAGAAATTCATTTCATAAGAACTCATCAGTCCAATCGTGACTTGACCCCTAGGTAGGCAATTCCACACTGCATGTGCCAATCAGTGCGGGTTGTGGCCATCATTTGCAGCCACGCAAGATGTAATCCTATGCCTCAGAGTGGACACCAATCCACTTACGTTAGTTTGTACTGCAGAAGCTTCTCCCATTCTTCCTGCTCTGCCTAAATTTGTTGTCTGTTTTGTGGTTTGTTGTCACGCGACGATAGGCGCCTCTTAGGATAATTTCATACACGTTCAGTTGGGTTTAAATCAGGAAAGAAGGCAGACCATGGCAATACTCGTATGTTGACATTCTCAGCGTACAGAAATTCAGCTGTGACACGAGCAGCATGCTGACGAGCGTTATCTTGTTGCAACGCTGTTACACCTGGATGGTCATATAGAAATGGGATCACATGGGGCCTGAGAACATTGTAGAAGTATCCTTGAGCCATCAGGTTGTTTTCAATGATTACTATAGGTGTTTTGTAGTCGCCTGGAATGCCAGTCCATGCCATGACACCGGGTCCATCCCAGGGAATACCCTGTCTCACAAAACAGTTACCATAACGTTCATTACGTCGCCTCCAAACACGCAGACGTCCTGAAGAGTGATCCACACAGAAACGATATTCATCAGTGAAGAGGACAGCGCTCCACTGCCTTCTGGTCCAACGTCCATGTTGGCTACCATCCTGTAGTGTGTTCCGACGACGGGAGAGTAAGAGATCCAAACCCTTTACGGTTCTACCTGCAATTAGGGCAAACGGCCGCAGTTGCTGCCGTACAGTGGACCTGCTTATCCAATGATTATGTCAGCCAGGAGTCTCACGTACTGTTTATACTGCCGACCGGAATCTGACCCGGAGATGCAGCATCCAGATGTGGTGATCTTGGCTTTCTGTTGTAACATGTACTCTTCCAGGACGCTATCGGTTATCAACAAAGCCTGTTTCATGATGCCTCTGGATGTGCTTGACAATCGTTAAATGATGACACCCCATTCTACGGGCTACCTCACGTTGCTACAAGACACCCTTCACCATCCCTAAGGCATGATGACGTTCAAGGTATGACAGATGTGGCATGGTGGCAAACTTTCAAGAACTAACAGACCGTATTCCACATACACACGACCTATCCTTCGCCCTTGACGTAAAACAGCCACGTGTTCCATTTCCACTAAAAGGCAGCGAGTGAAATGGATTGAATAAATTAATCTTATCTCTGAGACACTGCTTCGTGAACAACGTGACTTTTTCTGTTCCAATGGGTGTTGGATGAGTAAAAGATCGTACCAAATCAGAGCAGTGTTGGAAACAAGCAACAAACAGTACACGAGTTACTGCAGCTGTATTAGGTGGTGCGTTTTCAATGACTCTCAGTATATATACAAATGCTGTCAATGGATTGGAAATGTCACGTTTCCTGTGTGAGCAGTCACTTCAGTATTATTTCTTCCTCTGAGATAAGATAACTTTCAGCCTACGAGAGGTCGCTAGTAGTAAATAAATGGCCAACCATCTGCGTTACTCGTAATCTCCTCATTGTGAGAGGAATCCTGTTAATTGACTAAAGCCGTGTGAAAGTATCAAGACTTAAACTATACTAAGAAATCTTAATGAAGAATGTTTCCCTAAATTGCTAACGTGGGCGTTACTCCCTGCACTATACGGAAAAAAAAAATGCTTGTCGGCAGAAGCAATAAAATAGCTAAAAAGAAGAAACACTCACTAGCTCCCTGCATTTGGTCTAAGGGCCAAGTATTTTAACTTGCCCTGTGACCATGACGTTCGGCAGATTATTTTCAAAACAGAATATTTTCATCCTTGCCTAACTGTTAGCCCTTCCATTAAGTTTGGTCCTAATCGGACCAAAGCTATTTGAGTAATCTTTGATCTTTCCCTGAGACATTTGATCTTAGTTTGGTTATTCCCATAATCATTTTTTTTTTCATTTTTATTTTAAAAGGAACATTTCAAGAAAGAATTCCTAATGTTGAATTAAAACTGTTCAAGTTGACCTTGCCATGGTATTTTGACCTTTGATAGACTGTCTCAAAAACAGTAAGTCATCCGCTTGAGTGATGCGGTATATTGTTCGTCCACAAGTCTAATCCAAATCAGATTTAAAATGTTTCATTTGTTTTCATACAGATTCACGGTCGAAATTTGACCTTCCCTATCCATGACCACTGATTGTTCTCTAAACCGAAGCCCTTCATTATTGCCTGACCCTTGACCCGACAACTAAGTTTAGTTGAAATCAGATCAAAACTGAGCTGACCTTGCCCTTTGATCTTCGCCTTTGATCTTTCCCGGTGGCCTTGATTATTTACTGTTTCCAAAATCGAACACTTTCCTGGATTATTCTCAACAGTTCCACAAAGTTAAGTCTAAATCGGATAAAAAGTGGTTTTAGTTGACCTTGTCCTGTTACCCTGATCTAAAGAAAAATAGGTTTACCTCTTCTCTGACCATCAACCCTTCCACCTTGTTTGGTTAAAATCGGATAATTTGTTTAGTTATTTCTCTACACACACACACACACGAATGAGTCGAATTTAAACCTTGCGCTCTGACCTTGCTCTTTTTCAAAACTGAATCCCAGTCTTTCTGCCTTAACCTTCACCCTTCTCCCAAGTTTGGTCTGACTGGATAAAAACAGCGATGTTGGTTTTGCAAGTTTAAAATTCTGATCTAGCCTAATGAACATGATCTCTGACCTTTTATTCCTCCCACCAAGTTTGTTAAATATCGGGTGAACATTGCATGAGTTATTTTGTCGACACATACACACACACACACACACACACACACACACACACACACACACAAACACGCAGTCACGCATGCACGCAAAAGAAGCAAAAACACACAAACGCACACTGATTAAAACCTAACCCCCGGTGTAAATAAACATATGAAAAGTTTGAGGTATTTTTCTTTTCACCTGACAGCATATTTACTATTTAGATCCAGGAGCATCCTAGGAGATATGAGATAGTGAACGGTAATCTTAATAAAATACTTCAGTCGGATTTCGGTCTTCAGGGGAAATAATTTCTCTACCGCACCAAAAAATTGTTTTGATTTAGAAATCGGAGAGAGAGAGAGAGAGAGAGAGAGAGAGAGAGAGAGAGAGAGAGAGAGAGAGAGAGAGAGAGAGAGAGAGAGAGAGAGAGAGAGAGAGAGAGAGAGAGAGATAGGGAGGGAGAGAGGTCGACGCCGCCTCAGTAATATCGGATCCAGTTCCAAAATCGCGAGTGATAACCATGAAATGCGCAGTGAGCCATGAACGCCTATATCATTTGCTTTATAGCGGCATGGTACTGGCAGGCTCGACTCTCAGATTACTGAAGACGGCCCTGAATCGTTCCACCAACAAAGATATTCCCTGAACTGAAAGAAACTGTGTGGTAGTGGCATGGAGGACGCAGAAAAGAGAATGTGAGAATGCGTTAACTCCAAAATAAGAATAATCATTGCTACAGCCGGTGGTATTCACGTTTGTTTGTATATGGTCATTAATGATTGTTTGGGGTATTAATGAGGTATGGAGTGTCAGAATTGTTTGTTTATTGCTAATAAAGATAGGAAAATATGCTTAGACTTTGACACGGTTTCCTAGCAATGAAACACACACACACACACACACACACACACACACACACACACACACACACACACATTGAAAATATCACCCGCACCCACGAACTGGTCTAAAGGCCAAAAACTCTTTTCCGTGAACTTAATCTTCCACAAATTATTCTCAAAATCGATTTTTTTCAGTCTTGCCTGACCCTTAACACTTCCAACGTTGGTTCATATAAGACCAAAACTGTATGACTGATTTTGCTCAGTAATTTTTATTTTTCACTTTTCTCTATGACCTCTGCCATTCCACAGATTGCTCTCAAAACTGAATCTCTTTATCACTGTTTTGACCTCTGCCATTCCACAGATTTTTAGTCTATATTGGCTACGGAGTGCTTAAGTTCACCTTGTCATGTGCCTTTGACCCGTTCGCAAACACAATAGGTCAGTCTAGTGGGTCATCTAAACTCATCCATGGAGTTTGATATAAATCGGATTAAAAGGAAGTAAAGAGAGTTAGGTTAATAAAGAAGGTAGCAGGGGAGTGGAAGATGGTAGATTGCTAGTGAAGAAGGAATAAAAGTGAGCAGATGGAGAGAACACCTTAAATAATTGTTATACATAGATAATGAAAGTAATGCGAGAATAACTGGCTCGAGAATGACTGGGAGAAGGGGGAAGATGAGAAAGGAGGAAGAGATCAGTAGGATGGAGGCAGTGAACGCAATGAAGAAATTCAAAATGAGGAAAGCCCCAGGAATTGATAGTGTGGTGAAATGCTGAAGCAAGGGGGGTAGATATTATTAGTAAAATGGATATGGAAGATGTGAGAATTGACCTGGGAAGAAGGTCCCGGAGGTTTGGAAGTTAGGAATAATTAATCCCCTGTACAAAAGGGAAGGGGGAAAAGAAGTGTGTGCTAATCATAGGGGCATTTAATTTCTTAGTGTAATAGGAAAAGCATATGATAGGATGCTTATTGACAGTTAGGGAAACAACAAAGGGATTAGTTGAAGATGGACAGGGAGGATTAGGGACGGGGAGAGATTGTTTAGATCAGATATTCATCCTAAGGTCTTCAGTGGAAACGTTTCTTGAGAAGGGAAAGAAGTTGTATGTGGCCTTCTTGGATTTGGAGAAAACATATGACAGAGTGGATAAACAAAGAATGTGAAAAATATTAAAAACATTTTGAGAAAATGGGAAGATGTTGAATGCGATGGAGAGTTTATAGGAGGGCATTAAGGATGCAGTGCGTGTGGATGGTGACCTGTGTGAATTTTTCTATCTGAATGTTGGATTGAAACAGGGATATTTCATGTTTCCATGGTTGTTCAGTCTGAATATGGATGGAGTTAGAAAAGAGATAAAAGGTGGGGCAGTGGATGCTGGAGCGACCCTAATGAGAGAGGGCAGCGTTTGGAAACTTAATGCTCTGTTGCTTTCAAAAGATACTGTATTGTTAAGTGAAGACGAAGGGGAACTGCAAGGCTTGGTGAATGAGGTTGGAAGAGTGTGTACGAAACAGAATCTAAAGGTGAATATACTTGGGCAGTATGATGAGTAAGGATAGAAGTTTAGAGGATGAAGTGCTTGAAAGGGTACAGCAGGGGAAGGAAGGTTGCTGTTCTTTGAAAGCAGTGATAAGGAATAGGGAGGTGAGTATGGAAGTAAAAGAGTCGCTACATGACAATACTGTGGTACCAACTCCAACGTATGGAAGCGAAGTTTGGACCTTGTTGGAATGACATAAGTCAAGAGTTAGAGCAGAGGAAATGAGTTATTTGAGAGGAGCTCGTGGAGTTACATGGAGAGACAGATTAAGAAATGAGTAAGTGATGGAGCGTTGTGGTGTGCATGTGATAGAAAGTGTTAGGAGAGAATTAGGTGGTTTGGCCATGTGGAAAGGATGGAGAACGAGAGACTAACGAGAAGAGTGTATGTGAGTGATGTGGAGGGAGAAGAGAGAGGGGAAGGCCCAGGATGAGATGGAGGGTTGGAGTGAAGAGGGGGGGGGGTGAGCTGGAGGGATAGTAGGGAAATGGCAGGGGAAAGGGCGACATAGATGCAGTTTATTTGTCGCCACCCCTTACGGCACTGAGGCATCTGGCTTTAGACAGATAGACAGATAGAAAACACTGTGTTTGCAAGTAGATAGACTTACCGGTCGAAATTTGACCTTGTCCTGTGACCTTGACGCGTGACACATTTTCTGGAAATTTAACCACTTTTTTCTCGTCTTACCCTTTAATAATTTCGCAATGTTAGATCTAAATTGGACGAAAACTTTCAAAGCTGATTTTACTATGGCAACGTCTGCCCTAACCCTGTGACCTTGACGCATGACCTATTGTTCTTAAAAGCATGAGTTGGCCCTCCTCAACCTTACACTATGTTTGATTAAAACAGGATGAAAACTGTTTATTTTTTTTTCTCTCTCTCTCTCACACACACACACCACTCAAAGAGAACACCTGCTCTCACTCCGTGAACCATGGTGTACAAATTAAGTGTACACTGTACAGTACCATATATTTTAATGAAAACTACGATATTAATGCACCTGCCGTGCTGAGGGTACAGCCATCAGATATTTGTTGGCACATTTGAAAGCCGATTATTATTATTTAACTCTAATGGCCTACGGATTTTTTTTTACGGTGCACAGGAAGTGGAAATGCGAGGTCGGTGAATTATGTTTTGATAATTATAATAATCCCTTGATAAATTTTAGTAAAGCATCTTACATAAATTACTTAGGAAATACATAAAATTTATGGAAACAAGTCTGATGTTGAACTGAAACAAGATTGCTGGACTGCATCAAAACGTGCAGCAACTCATGACATCACACAATCACAAGCCACCATCTGGGCACTAACAATAAACCGTCTGTACTGAAATATGCTAGAGATGATGTGCTCTGGACAGTTGAGATGATTTTAAAGCGAGTCTTAACATGTCGGGTGGGGGAGGACATGTGGAGCAGAAGTGAAAGCTATTTTAATGTAACTCTATCCTTCATTCTCCTCCCTACTTCAGGTGCAGTCGATCCTGTTTTTCTCGCCATCAGCATATGTGTGTGTGTGTGTGGGGGGGGGATTTAACCGAGTGGAGCAGCTGCCCGGCTACACAAACGTCCTTCAGTCCCTTCCCTATATCCTGAAGAGAGGATGGTGGATAGTGGGATAAAGGCATCGTCAGCATGCAATCCACTGGGTTCACGTTTCACACGAGCCCAGAGTTGCAACTACTACCATGCTACTCTGCTACTACTAGTACTACTGTTACTACTACTAATATTGATGTTGCTGCTGCTACTACTAATACAATAATTACTACTATTACTACTACTACAACTAGTACTACTACTACTACTGCTGCAACAGCTCAGTTACGACTACTGTTTCTGCAACTGGTACTATTACTTGTACCTTTAACACAACAACAACAACATCAACTACTACTACTACTATTACCACAACGGCCGCCACTATAACCACAACCTCCCTCAATAATAATCACAGCCTCAAAGGGACTATTTTCAGTCAGGCTAATATTTCCGAAGGCTTCAGTAGTCACTTTGATGAAACTGACCACAAACGAATGTCAGTGGTAGCTTAGTCTGCATTTCTTTCTCTCTTTCTCTCTCTCTCTCTCTGTCTGTCTGTCTCTGTCTCTCTCTCTCTCTCTCTTCCCTAGCATGGACTTGAAAAGGTGAGAAAAATGTACAAAAGTGAAAGTCAGACAGAGGGAGGCGTGATGAGAAAGAGGAGGAGGAGGAGGGTGAGATAATAGGGGAGGAAATGGAAGAGGTCAGAGGACGCAGAAGACAATAGGTGAGAGAGAGAGAGAGAGAGAGAGAGAGAGAGAGAGAGAGAGAGAGAGAGAGAGAGAGAGAGAGAGAGAGAGAGAGAGAGAGAGAGAGAGAGAGAGAGAGAGAGAGAGAGAATAATAAAAATAAACTCTCCTAGCAGCGCATTACTCCTGAAAGCCAGCTGTGTTGAAGCCTGAGGGAACTACCACAATATTAAAACAGTATATATTGTTAGATTATTTCCATTACTGTGTTATTACGATTACCTTACATTCCCGATTATCTACGCCATGTTGAGGCAACCGTTTTGACAATAGATAAGAACCTCACATACAGAAAAGTTTATGAAGTCTATTATCTTAATTTCCCATTTCGAAAACTGACTCCTAAACTGAAGATAACCAAATGGAAAGTAAAATATAGAAAGCGTCCATCGGTTAAAGGGCTTTTTCCTCTACGTACAGCCTCAGTCAGTAGTTCACTTACGCCATCTTTAAATCTTAACAAATCCTAGAAAGTATAATTATCAGCATCATCCAAGCTTTCTTGTTTTTATCAGTATTATTTTTATTATTACTTATTTTGAAACTGTGATATTTCAAAGGCTATTTGGCCTAGAGCCTCCAAAATTGGTCAACTTAGTCGGCCATTGTCCGCTTCTTTTGGCCAAATATGGTGGCAATCCGTCAACCGGATCTCTGGGTATTATCCGGAACACAGAAAAGTGAGTCATGCACGCTACCTTAAGAACCACATAAGCCAGGAAGCTGAAATTATACTACGGAATAGCCTTAAGAAGGACCCAGGCCGGAAAGGAGTATGGTTCCAATCGGTTGATTATTCTCTGAGACTTTATGGGGTAAGAAACTGGGACTTTTCTGGATATTCTGTATGTCACTTAATTTTCCAAGAAAGATTAACGCTAGAGCCACCAAACTTGGTGGACTATTAATAGACTGTAATGATCTAAAGTGGCATGCGCAAGATCATTGACTCTGACCTAGCCTGGGGTAAAAAATTGGGACTTTTCCGGATATTCCGGGTTCCACCTGATTTTCAATGAAAGATTAAAGCTGGAGCCCCTAAACGTGATGGACTTACAGACTGCAGTGACCTAAGGTGACATGCACAAGATCAGTGACCTTGACCTCAAGGTCCCTTTATAGCCTACAGTAGCTCGGCTCCTAGCAGGCAATGGCTCTAGGAAGTTTTTATCAAAACTGTCCTTGGACAATTTTACGGTGTTCTAGTTGTTGTTTTTGTTATTATTATTATTATTATTATTATTATTATTATTATTATTATTATTATTATTATTATAATGATGATGATGATTATTACTGCACCAATTCATGTGAAGCGAGACATATTATATACTATAGTGTGTGTGTGTGTGTGTGTGTGTGTGTGTGTGTGTGTAAGTAGGAATGCCAGAAAAAGAAACCTGATGGCAGAAACTAACCAAAATCCGTCCAGTTGAATTGACCATACTCCTGATCACTCACCACCTAAACCCACGGAACCCTGACCCTGCCGTACAGGCATGCTCATCCACACATACGTGCTTCACACCACCTATCAGCTAGAGTCAAACCGACAACTATTAATTCACTTAGAAAGAACTGTAATGTCAAAACCCTGCCATATATTTCTCCGTACAACTTTCTTCCAATCAGCACGGTTCGCTGTCAGTTCCTAAGCCTCATGGTTCTCCATGCCTTGGTTTGACACTCAGTCACTTACCATATCTTTTTACCTTCTTAACCTACCATCTCTCGTTCCACCTTCAGACTTGGTCATATACACCTTTATCACTCTCGTATTCTCACTATATCTCTGCACATGACCTTACCATCTAAGTACCAACTGGTGTCCTCAGACTCTTGGCATCTTTCACGAAACTCGTCTTTACCTATGCTGTACACTCTCCACAGTCCACACACATTCCTTAGTAGCACAATCATCACTGATCTTACTCTTGACTTTTCTTTTTCATGCCAGGCCATGGTCTCACCCATGCATTTTTAATACCACGGGTACTGAAATTCATTTATGCAAGCCTCTCCCAGTCACCACACTCAGATTTCTATTTCTTAACAAAGCCTTCATAGTACACCTCACTTTCCTTTCCTGTGCCACTCTGCTTTCCACATCTTTTGCACATGTGTTTTTTTTTCTATCCCTGCACCCAGGTACTTAAAATGTCATATAATCTTTCTCCATTAACTGTAACATCGTGTTTTTCTCTTAAATTGACAATAACTTTTCTCTTACCGACAATGCTTTCAAGGCTGAATAGTCATGGGGGCATCGCACAATCCTATCTCACACCAACACTTATCTTTACATTTATTTAACAGGTTGATGCCACACCATATACGTGGCAAACCTTACATAACTCCTGCCTGTTTACCTTAGCGAAAGCGTTTTTCCGATCCATAAATGCCATAAATATCTTACAGTCCTATTCACAAGCCTTCTCCGCTATCTGTCGCATTGCAAATATTTGATTCACGTATTCCCTGCCACTCCCAAAGCCACCTTCTTCCTCACTCACCTGACCTTTTGTTATGACCTTTACTTTCTGTCCATATAACACTTGAGACTTATGACATGATAAATTTTCCTCTCATTTGTCTTACCTTTATTTTTGCACAGTGGCACAATCGCAGCCTTTTCCCACTCTACTGGTATAAATTCACGAATACAAGCATTCTTACAAATCCCTGTTACACTCTCCATTCCTTTCTCTCCGTTTAACTTACTCATCTCTGCATACATCTCATCAAAATCTGCTGCCTTCCTATTCTTCAGCCGCATTACAGTATTTTTCACTTCCGCCAATGTCTCCTTTCCTGACACTTCATTCCTTTTCTGCACATCGCCAAAATCATGTCGACAGCCGCTCTGCTCTCATCATTCCCATTCAACAGCGTTTCAAGTATTCTTTTCATCTGCTGTTTACTTCTTTTCCATCAGTTAGTATTCTTTATCGTTCATCCAACACATTTTCACACTTCTTTCCACCTTCACATGTACATTTCCGTATACCTTTCCAGAATGGTTTCCTATTTTCGGGATAGCTTGCATTTATTTTTCTTCTAGGATCATTTACCTCATTTTCCCCTCTTTACCAGCCTTTTCATATGCTTTTTACCCTCTGTGTATTCTTTTATTTTTTTTTTTATTTTAACCCCTTCCCTGCATCCATTTTTGCAACTTCCTTCCTTTTGTCCTCCATTGCTCATTTAATCTCGTAATCTCACCAATCTTTACTTCTCTTCTTAGATGCTAAACTTTCGACACCACCAACTACTTTGGGATTCCTGGCTAAACATTCCCTATATGCATTTCACAAACTGTCCACATGCATTTGTTCACGTTCATTGACTCCAACTCCTCCACAACCTTCACAGTGTATTCACCTGCCACTTTTTGTTTCTCAGCTTCTCCATTTTCAATCTTTTGCTCTGAATTCACAACTCTCTCTCAATCCACATCGCTCCTCTCAGATTCTAACCTTGCTTACTACAGTCATATTACCAGATAGACGTCCGCATCATCCTTTCACCACCTTAGTATCAGCATCTTTCAACAAGCACGTAAATTATCAGGCTTCTCTTAGCGCATTTTTCCATTTCCTCTGCATCATGAATATTTGTGTGTGCCATTGTACTTAATAAAATATGTATCAAAATTCAAAAGCTCCTCCCCTGATACATGTCCCTCAGTCGTAGAATATTATCATTCTTCCATGTTACCCGATACATCACATGAAATCACTATCAACTCTCTCGCTCTTGTCACCCATCATTAACATTTTATAGCTTCTGGGCGTCTGTCATATCACTCCATCCAGCAGGACACAGAACCTACCTTTTCTACTTCACTTTCATCGTCGCAGGGCACATAAACAACAGCCACTGCCATTTTCACCTACTCAAACAGCTTGACATGCATGCTTCAAGAGCTTGCTACTCATTACTCATCAACAACGCAACTCATATTTTGCACCTTCCATACAGATTCATCTTCGACCTGACGCATCTTACACCCTCCTCCTCCTCCTCCTCCACTTCACATCCTTTCATCTACATTTCACAGAATTCCATCACAGCATATTAGCACTCGTAAACACAGTCATTAATTCCACCATCTTACTCCCCAACTCACGCGGCTCACATTCCACACGGTCATATGAACTTGCCTCTATTTTTCTCGGGCCCTAAACAGGGCCAGGACCCTCTGAGTCTCCATGAATTTTTTCTAGCGAGTTCAAGTGAGTGTGGGGGAACCTAACACTGCCCTGACGCCCCGCCAAAATTCTTACACCCTCAGGAAATGCAGTGTTATGTGGGTACTGTCCAATGAGTGAGTGGATGGTGCATGCCCCACCTACCACAGTTTTCTTATGCTTAACAACAACAACAACAATGGCAATAATAATAATAAGAATAATAATAAGAAGAATGGTATTAATAATAATAATAATTATTATTATTATTATTATTATTATTATTATTATTATTATTATTATTATCATTATTATCATTATTATGCCTGAGAGGGGGTGTCATGTTTCCGAATGTATCAAAGATGTGTAAATAACAAGACTGCCAACACTCCCAAGGGTATGCAAGACTCCACACAGCTCTAGTACAATGACATGCTTCTGTGGAAGTTGCTATGATGATTAACTTGCAAAAATCAGAATGTCAAAATTTGCGTGTTTATATGGCTTGCCGTTCGATCCCATATATCGTATAAAAATGATCAAATGAGAAATAAAAATAAAAAAAGATATCTGGGGCTGTTGGCCCAAGAAACATGTGTACTAAGTGTGAAGCGAACCGGTGAACAAGTAATGGAATGACGCCAAGCTGAACAGACACATGAAACCATTGATAACCGCGCCCATCATTGCAATTTTTGGAAGAGAAAAAAATCACCATTTGAGTGAAGTACTACCAATGGGCACAATTTCGAGTTCCTAGGGAAAAAAAAAAAAAGCTTGCATCCCCCATGAGGGCCGTCCCCTCCTCTTCTGTGGGAAGTTGTTCTCCGGGATTCCGTTCTGTTTAAAACGTGGCTAAAATGAACGTCCACCAACACGCAAAACTTTTTCATAAGTTAAACGATAGCCGTGTATAACGGCTTTGGACGAGACCCCGAAGAACTACCGCTAGGGCGGCTCTCAGGATCCCACCCTGCTTGTTACCTGCCTTGAGTGATGCCATACCATTATGTGTAAATTCGTGATTCTAAGTTATACGTAATAAAATGACCAGCTACCGGCTTTGTCAAGGACCACCGGAGGCTATTATTTCTCCTTGCATGGTGGCCCTCGGGAGCCCTACCTTGCCTGAAACCTTGGACGTGTAGAGGTGTACCAGTGGGTAAAATTCTCCCTCATTAGGTCTTGATCCCATTTTTTATTAAAACCATACAGTAATTCACTTAGTGAGTGAGTGAATGATGGAGTGACAGTTAGGAACAAGCACTATACTAGGCCGCCCCTGTGAGTGCGACAAAATTAATTTGGAAGAAAGAGCAAAAAAAAAGCAGGAAATACACAAGCTCTCAACAGTTTTGGTGCGGAGACCTAATTATGCAGCCCATTACACTTGCCGTGCTTTGGATAATTGTCCCATTCTCATGTTCTTTGTTTGTTCGTTTTTCATTCCTGCTTCACCCCATCATAATGACGGACCTGGCATCATAACATAATTTACAATTGGCGCAGTAACCAGCAAAAGCTTTATTGGTTCCTTACACCGTCCCAAACCACCCCATATCCTAAGGAAATTTTGTTATTCTAATCAACGATCATTAGGTGGGCTGAAATTTTACTGTACTTGTTTACTATATTTTGAAAGTGTGTCAGTATCTAATAAGGTTACAGCAAATTACTTGGGGACATTAAGCTGTTTGCACTCTTGTATCAGCCTTTAGGAGCCCCAGATATGTAAAAGAAAAAATGAGTTACGGACCTTCGACAAACCATC
>JAGKTI010001587.1:48612-63544 GCA_018397915.1 Birgus latro | reverse complement strand
CAACAACAACAACAACAACAACGGTGGCTCAATCAGTCTGTTCCCAGCTCTTAGAGTGGGTGTAGCACTCTTTTGTTTCTCTTGTAGAACTCGCTTTATGCTTTTCTTTTGATATTTGGATGTACTCAGACTCATGTACCACAGTAATAGATGTAAAGAAAAATGCCATAAGATGCAACAATTAACGGTTAGGTTAGGTTAGTAACAATTTAGTGAGGTAGGGTGGAGGGAAACCACATCCAGGTCACAAGTCCTGGACACAGCTTTGCCTGCGAGTGACTCCATTTACCTTACATTTACAAATATGAACAATAGCTGCCAACAAAATTAAGGTTTTAGTATTATAAGCATCTTTGCTATGCTAATGAAATGTAACAACTGTTCTGAATTGCGGTAAAGTCTATATATAGACTATGTTAAAGCCTTACATTGCGGTTGAGTCTATATATAGATTATGTTAAAGCCTTACATGCGGTAGAAACTATATATAGATTATGTTAAAACCTTACATAATGCGGCGTACCTATATTTATGTTCCAGTCCTGTGGTCGGGGGCATCTATATAAAGACGATTTTTTTTTTTAGGTGCTTCTCACCAACTCCTGCCGCCGGCTAAGGGTTAACAACTACTTAATGTATCGGTATCGTGAGAGGAATGCCTTCACGTTTTGGCACCGATAAAACCGAGCGGATCCTCTGTCTGATTTATACAATGATCCCTCAGCTCTCTACCTCTCAAAGGAGATGGTGGATTGCTGGAGACGAGCAACTACAGCATGCAGTTCAACGGCTTCGTTTTAGATGAACCTGGGGCTATAGCTAAAACTACATCCGGAATCGTTTTGACCCTCATGGTGCTATAGATGATCTCTGGTATTTAATTCAGCCTAACACACGATTTTGTTCAGGAAATAGAAACCATAACAGTAAAAGAGAGAGAAACATTTCACCTAACCTTTTCGTCGACATGGATGGAGTTAGTGGCCGTATTCTTAAAAATAATTCTTTCCCTAAACTTTTCCTTCTCTTCCAGTGATTTTTCTTCTTCTTTGATAAACTTAAAGATTTCCTTGGAAAGGAAGGAAAAATGTTCAGGTTGGTAGCTTTGTAGAGTTAAAAAGACCCAGAGGGCAGACTTTTGGTATGTTGGAGCATCAAATCTTTAAACTTATGCTTCAAAGCACGCATCCCTCCTGCTGGATAAAAATGTACAACACATGGGATGTGTGAGGTAGCTACCACATCCATATTGTTACACCGTAAGGGTTCGTTGATACATCGATAACGGCGCGATGACAAGCCAGGATGTTAATTAAAGACTGCTCAACACTTCAGGGTTTTATTCCTTCCAGGCAAAGCTGAGATAAACTGGCAAAACACTGTGGCTTCTCTCTCTCATGCTTCCTCCATCCTCACTCACTGCTACTAACTCACTCTCCTTTCAATTACTCTGATTGTCTGAATGATTGTCACTGCACTCTGTACTACTCCCGGTCCGTCACTGACTCTCTGATTTCACTCACTGACTCTTGGTCGCTAACTCACTGTCCATTACTCTCTCTGTCACGGCCCGTCCACCACTGATTAACTGACTGACTCAGAGGTGGGACGGTCCCTTTAAATACCCCCCAATTCCACCAACAGAACTGTGCAGAATATTCTGCCTAGGAGAGAACCCACATTTTTTCACACAATAACGTGCTTCAATAAATGATACACAATTACAGTCACGATAAATAATTCCTGAGATAAAAGAGAAAGAAAATCAAAGGCATGTCAAAGTTAGAATGTTCCTCATATCTCCAGATATATAATACTAACCAAATCCTGTGACATGACATAACACTTAATTTAAAGAAAGTTCCTCACATCTTATCAGATATAAACCACTAACCTAATCCCACCAGCACAATGCTGACCCACCCTCAAAACTGTCATCTCTGACAAAACCACCTAATACTACCTTTATACAAGTATATACATGATAAGCTTCCAGTCTAGCGGGTCATCGCCGTTGCCTCTGCTGTCTAGGTCCCCCAGAGTCTGGAATGCCCTCTGTTCCCATACTGTCTACCAAACTGTCCATTTTAACTGCAGCATCCTGAGCATCGAGCGAAAGAAGGCCGACTGCCATTGTGCCTATGGTAAGAATATATGGATTGTCAGTGTTGTCAATGACTCCATCACTCTCCTGGGACCTCCTTTCGTCTCTGGGATGCAGCAGGTCCTTGACTTCACTCCAAGTGTACTTCCCAGTCCCAGGTTTCCTGTGGAATATACATCAGCATACTACACCAACCGCCTTTTCAGCTGCTCCAGCTGTGGCTTCTCCAGATACTGGGTAATCTTATCAAACAGATCCCTCACGTGGTTGTTGTAGTTCTTCCTGGGGCTCAACCATTCTCGTCTTGCATGAACTGCCTGGTAGTTCCTTATCGACTTCTTGGCACAACCCCACAACTGTGCCCTGATGTATTTTCTTAGGATAAAGTGAATAGTTGGCTATAATGATGGTATTCCCCCAGTCTCACCATCCCTCTCTGCGCACCTGTCACTGGCACCTAAGGGTTGTGCCGAGTGCAACCCTCAAACAAACATTATTCAAGGAATTTCACCCTGTTACTCACTTCCTGTATTTCGCCTCTCACTTTATCTTCCACTATACAAGAAACATCTCTCCCTTCTCTTGCCTGTTTGCTTATTCTCCCTGTCTTGCTGTACACCACCTCTTGTTGTTGACTTAGTTTCTTGGTCGCATCCTGTAGCTCCTCTCATAGCTGGTGAAGCTCCAGTCTCTGCCGACTTAACCCTTCCGTGGCCAATGCGGTGGAATTTTTCGTGCATCCGAGGCCGACCCGGGGGCCATTTTTTGAAGTTTCGAAAATCGATTTTTTTTCTTGCCATATTGAAGAGAAAGTTCAGACCCACCTAACAGTGTAAATCTCAGCTTCCTACACCCATTCTGTGGCATGCAATGGAGCGCGAAAGTTGCAGAAATATCTGCAACCGATATTCGCCGCAGATACGTGATGCCTTGGTGCAACTTCGCAGATGTTGCTTGTTTCCTCCCCCCCCCTAAAAACAATGCGAATGATGCTGAATTGATGCGGATATATGAGATATGATGATATCAAATGATTTCAGTACTTAATATGTTAGGAATGGCTGAAAAAAATATTATGAATATTTTTTCACCTTTTTGATATAAAATATGTTTATGGTAGTTTCGAGTTATTTGTGTTAATGTTGCGCCCATGCTTTGAAAAAGGAAGGAAAGGGTTGAATTTTAAGTCCTAAATGAGAAAACTGCATGTCCTCCGAGGCTAGGCTCTCCCACGGGAGATGAAAGTGGAGGGTCAGATCTGATTACCAATTTGGAAGTCGAGTCGTAACTCCCAGGTCCCACACGACGTGCATGGCTAAAACTGTAATTGTAATGCAGTTTCAAAACAACGAATAAGTCTAATTATTGCGAATACAGAGACAAGGCAGCAATAAATATGTTTACTGGCGAGGGAAAACGTATTTTTTCCATGATAACACGTTCACCTTTCTCTATCATTTTACTGTACCTTGTTACACTCGCAATATACGTTGTTGTCTTCTGAACTGGGTGGTTGTGTGTGTTTTGCAAGGGAGAAAAAATATTATATTTTCTCTCTGGGTCGAGATAATGGGTGTAACAATGTGTTTTTAGGCATGGCCACGAGCGAAAAAATCATTCACCCACACCTCACGGCAGCAGGTGGTGAACTGAGAGTCTGAGAGAGGATACGTGAGAGGGTGAACTGAAGGTGAGTCTCATGTCCCAGGTGGTCGTTCACTTCCCGAAAGTTTTCACAGTTTTCAACAAGTAGCACTTCATTGAATGATCCAAACCATTACAACAAACTTGAGTAAATAGCTGAAGATACCAAGACAAAAATGTGTTTTTCACTTATTACCATGTCTTTTTTGTTTGTGCTGTATTAGTTCATAATCATAAAAAGGTGGTTGTGTGTGTTTTGCAAAAGAGGACAAAGATGGTATTTTCTGCCTGGGTTGAGATAATGGGTGTAGTTGTGCTTGTTTGGGTATGGCTGGGAGTGAAAAAATCGAAAATCCACTCATCACAGCAGCAGGCTCTGAACTGCTTGATGGGGTGTATGGGAGTGTAGTGTAGGTCAGTCTGAAGACATTCAGAACGTTCATTCACTTCCCAAAAATTTTCGCAGTTTTTCATAAGCCGCGTTCAAACGACGCCACCAGCCATTCATCGGCCAAGCGTCATTTGACGCCAGTGGCCACGAAGGGGTTAACTGTTCCTCTAGTCTTGTGTTGTGTTGTTCTTGGGCTTCCTTTTGTTTATCTTTCTGTTTTGTCAATGCTGCAAATGTATCTTTTTTTTGTTCTTGCTGTGCTTTCAACATCGTGTATATATCTGCCAGAGATGTGTCCACCGTTTTTGCAGCCAGTCCATGCATCTCCATCTTTCAAAACACATCCCTACTCCTGGCACCAAACTGTTACACCGTAGGGTTCATAGATACGTCGAACACGACGTGTAGACAAACCAGAAAGTTAATCAAAGGCTGCTCAACACTTCAGAGTTTTATTCCTTCCAGGCAAAGCTGCGATACACTAGTTAAAAACACTGGCTTCTGTTTCTCACAGTACCTCTGTCCTCACTCAGTACTACTAATTCACTGTTCGTTCATTGACTGACTCTCACTGTCTGACTGTCACTTCACTCTGTACTACTCTCTGTCTGCACTGACTCTCTGACTGTCACTCACTGACTCCTGCTCGCTAATTCACTCTGTCTGCTGTCTGCTACTTTGTAATTGTCTCGTCCATCAGTGACTAACTGACTCGGAGGTGGTACGGTCCCTTTCAATTCCCATCGACTCCACCACCAGAACAGCACAGAATATTCTAGAATCTAGAGCCTATGAGAGAACTCATCTTCTTTCACAACAATACACAAAAATAAACAATACACCATAACATTAATAACAAGATCTACTTCCTAAGGTAAACAAGAAAAAAAATCAGACATCGAAGTGTCTAGAATGCTTCTCACATCTCCAGATATAAAACATCCTAATCCTACGACATAACACTTAATTTCAAGAATGTTCCCAACATCTCCAGATATAAACCACTGACCTAAGGCCACCGGCACATCACCACTGTTGGTTTGTATTCATCCATAAATGCCACTCTAGCCAACACCACAGCTGTATTCACTGTTCAAGATTTTGCTAGTAAATAATACCGGAGAAATATCATTATCTTCAATCTTGTTATTGGAAAGTATAAGATACACTTGTTTATAGTTCGTCCCCTATACTCGCAAGGTATGGAGCTCACTTATTTTTTCCAGCAGGAACACACAGCCGAACCACTTGTGTGACACTGATGGCAGATTTTCCTTCTCCTGGCATATTACCAAGCAAAAAATTTCTTGAAAAAAATTCCTTGTTTGACAATGGTCTTAATGTAGATGATTTTATAGTGACAGAGCATGTAAGAGTGGATGAGTAGCGAAGGTACTGTGTGAATTAACCACTCGTCAGTGTGTCGTCTGCTCTGTTTATGTCTGACTAAACATCTCAGCTAACATGGGTAACACGTTTTAAGAGATTCAGGTGGCGGTGAATAATTAGTACAGCACTGTAAATTGTACTGCTAAATCATCCAGTAGTTTCCTTCAACTTTTTAAATATATATATAATACAGTGAACAACAACAGAATGAACACAAACTGGGAAGGAATTTTTTGAGGAGACAGGTCAAAAAAATTCCTTCAAGAGTCAATAATTTCTGCTGCTCGAAGGAACAACCTTTCCTACGGAGGAAGTCACGAAAAGAAAGATTTTTTTTAAATAATAATACCAATAAAGCTAAGGATCTTCAGGGGAAGGATATGTTAAAGAATACGGCTGTAGGTTTTTCATTATGGTTTGCCTCAGAGAAATACTACCAGTCAAAGGGCTAAATTACCTAGATTACTCCTTTTCCAGCAACAGACACATTTTAATATTTCAGTCGGACAATTATTTTCATTTGAGGAAGATCACAAAAGTCGAAAGGTGAAACAATGAGAGGAGCTTGAATGGTTTCTTGCCATTCATTTATCATGGATCAAAGGTTGATTGTCTTTATCTTTCATGATTGTTTTATGAAGCGAGTGGAGGGCGAAAAATTTACTAGATGTGTGAATGAGAATGGCAGGATGGGAGAGAAGGAGAAAGAGGCCAAGAACGAGGTGTGGAGATAGCTGTTGCGAGAGGATGTATGTAATATGTATGCATATACAAAAATGCTGAAATCAACTGAAAATTTTATTAATATTGAAGTAAAATCATAAAATATGTTCCTACATACCTTAGTTTCTGGTATTAATGAGTTTGTTATCCATAATGAAGCTTAAATATTTATGTTCATCAACAGTATGTACTTTTCGGTCATACTGTGCCACCTATCATGGTGGTAGGTGGTGACAGATCATCATCCACTCACTTGATGTAGAGCTACTTACTACTTCCATCACATTAATCATTCATTTGCTGCATCTACCCTTCTCTCTTCCTGTTTCTCCCATCCTCCCTTGCACTTTCCACTTTTGGTCGCTCTACACAGAGTAACTACAGCAATATTTTCCTGTAACCTAGAAACTCATTGACACCACTTTGTGGTAACCATATAACCAAATAATGGGGCGATGTGCAAGCTATTATGGTGTCCCTGCTGGATGGATAGATGCAAATATGGCGTCCATCTGGAACCAAACCTCCACACTCATCCCCCTTACCTCGCTGTGGTGAGGCGCTGTCTGCTGCATGTGGAACATCGGTTCACTGCACATGACGGTCCTGAAAGAACGGTTGTTTGTCTGTGGTTGTAGGGTCTACTGAGCCAGACAGACCAGGGTTGCCCAACAACAACTGTACCATCTGTCATTTCAGATTTCTGTTCTCGTTTCTAAAGTACATAAGTGGCAATTGTTGGCAATGCTCTCGATATCAAAATCTTTGGCTTCCTTTCCTAGTACATTCAGTACCAGTGTTGCAGACGTAATTAAAGTCACCAGATCATCAACGTAGGCAAGTAACTTGTCTTGTTGCCGTGAGTGTAATTAGTTGTAGACTTTTGCACCAATAATGAATTTGGCTGATTAGTTGCTCAACTGAGTACCACAGATGGTGAATGGAGGTCACATTAACATCATGGAGTGAGCCAGAGACCGGGTGCTACAATGAATGAAACTGTATCTCTCCCACCGCTTGGTAGCCGCCGCGAAGCAGCAAATCCTCTCCTGTTGGCATAATGGGAAGCTCTGCTACAGACAGGTGTCCGTTTGGACTGCATAGCAGCTTCAAACATGTTGATTGTCATCGAACACCGTTACGAATGTGTTTGTAGCACGTTCGGCGACAAGAATCTAGCATGCTGATAACATGTTTACAGCAATGCTTTGAGCAATGTTTGAGGGTACGCGTGTCCAGAGCCTTGTACTTAGTAGCCATTATTTGATTTCTATAGCGACAAAATATACTAGCTGTGCTCTCCCATGATAGACTCCTGAAGACGAAGCCTTGTATGACCTTTATCGTGCACAGTCGATTCTTTGTTACGAGCCAAATCTTAGGTTTTGCAATCACTCTGTTGGACTAAGTTATCTTATCACAGGGAAGTGTTAGGGTATACTTAATTCTTTAATTTATGAAGGAATACCGGTAACCTGCTCTTCTTCTTGCTACTTTTTTCACTTACTTGCCTCCCTGCCTATTTACCTTTCTACTTATTGTACTCCTTGTCTGCCTTCTACGTGTACCTCGGTTCCTACCTGCCTATCTATGTACCCCTTTACATATACCTACAGTGCCTCCCTTCCTACCCCCCTCCCCCTCCCTCCCTTCCTGCCTACCTACTTACCTACCCACCTACCTCGCTTCCTACCTATTTGCCTACCTAATTCCTTGCCTACATCCCTACCTACTTCCCTGCTTATTGACGTCATTAACTCTCTCCTTACCTTTCTTCCTGTCTACATACATACCCATCCAACACCCTACCTGCTTCCCTGCCTACCTTCCTCCCTGCTTACCTCCCCGCCTACTTACCTGCTTGCCTACCTACCACCCTACCCACCTCCCTTTACCTACTTCGTCACCCACCTCCCTGCCTACCTAACTACCTACCTCGCCACCAACTTCCATTACTGTCTCCACCACCAAATGAGGTAACAACACAGGTGCGTGTTTATTTGTTTTCCTTTTTGTTGTTTGCTGTTTCCAGTGGGTTCTATCAAAATTTCGATATAAGCGTAATATGCTGAATTTGGACGTCCTCTCCAGTGATACCAACATAATGGCATAATCTTGTAAATATTGTAAATAAAGACGTTTGCTTTATGGCCTTGAACTTTTTTTTTTTTTTTGGGGGGGGGGCTGTGGCATTCGTATTGCTCACTGCATGTTCATTGCTCCGAAGAAGACACACCCATGAGGTGCAGAGGTCTGTAGAGTACAAACGATGGAACAAATGGAAAACGCTCATGTGGATTCTGCCGCGCCAAGTCTCTCATGATTTCATCGTCAGGAAAAACAGTACCATGAAAGTGACAAACACCATCACCCAAAGCTTAATAAAGTGTTAATAATTATAAATATTGGGGTGCTCACCATCCACTCACTCGATGTAGTGCTGCTCTTGGGTACCTGCCCTCTCCCCTCTTCCCTCTTTCCATCATTCCTCTTCTGTCTTTCTTTCCTTCATTCTTTCCTCTTCCCACTGTCTACGGGTGACTCTACACTGAGTGACAAGCCAAATGGTTTCCTGTACACCAGGAAAGCATTTACTACCCTGGGTGGTAACCATATAACCAAATTATGGCGCCTGGTGGTTTAGTGGGTAATTAAGGCGCTCCAATGGGATTGAACCTGGGCAGGTTTATATCCAAGGGCCGTGTTTTTTTTTCCCACGTAATGCCACTCAGGGATGAGTGAGGCTGATCATCCTCATCTTAAATGTCAGGACCAACTTGCCTAGCCCTGGACTCCTACGCTCCTCCTGGAGCAGCACAGGATTAAACTATGAACGAGTGAATGAATATCAAGCTTAAAATTATTATTTTATACTATGCTTGAAATATGAGAATATATATCGAAGTCTCAGCATGATTTAGGAAAATATATAGATAATAGATAGAAAAATAGAGTGAATGGTTGGTACGGTAGTTAAGTAGGTAGGTAGGTAGACAGGTAGATAGATATAGAAAGACAAGCAGATAGACGGAAAGTTAGATAGACCAGATACTCTAGTACTGAAATAATTGTCAGCTATCACCATTACTTCGCAAGTCGATGCCTCATTATTCATTTAATTCTTCAGCCCTGAGACATCCCTTAACATAATCTTACCACTAACGGGTGCTGTTGTTCATTATATGAATAATTTCTTGTAATTAAGAAGCTTAAGGTAGTCTTCGATATCTCTTTAAGTAGAGTACAAAGACGCCTCATATATTTTGGCAGTGATATCGCCATATGACTTTTCCTGATGAAAATTTACATCACCTCTGGTGTCCCTAATATTTATAACGTCATGGTAATATTTAATGAAAAATTATCGTTTCTAACACAGAAACTTCATCATCATCATCATCATCAATATCATCATCACTGTCCTTCTCTTTCCATTCTCCCCGGCCCGAGAACACATCAATACAATAGCAGGAAAAATATCAAAGCACCCGACGAGGGCACGGAGATCTCAGCTCTCAACGTCGCCAAAAGTGTTGTTGCTAACATTTTTAAGAATATGCTAGAATCACGTCGTAGAACACGCAACATACATTTGCGTAGCAATGCCGGATGACATTGCTCCAGGCAAAGGCTTTAGCATGCTGGAATCAGACATACTGCCCATACGTGTCTGGGGCGGAGTCCTTCATATTATGTTAATGAAAGAGGATGTACTGCTCGCTGCGTCTGAAACAGAGAAATATAGACAGAAAACTCCTCACCCTGTCATATGTTGGGTAAGACCATTACTGAGGAGGATAAACGAAGACAGACACACCCCATGTGTTACGCTGTTGATCTGCTAACTTCACGCTAGGGGTAGGAAGCGTCCACACCGGTGCAAACCACATGTTTCCAGACAATGTCCAAAAAATATGCCAGTGGCAATGATGTTTTGAACAAACTTGTGATTACGTCCCAGGTTAGAATTGTAGGAGGTTTTGAACAGACGTTTTCAGCACTTAAGTCTGCGCTCATAATTGGATCTGATATATGATTGACTGAGAGCAGCTTGAGCTCTCCGTGCTATCGCGAAATTATTTATTCAGTTGAGGAAAGAATTCTCGTAGTGACTGGGTTAACACAAACTCTCAGTACCAGGAGGACTATTCTATTTTGTTCTTGCTACAGCCAAGCGATTATATTCAGCATACGGAAGCCCTCTCTTAGTGAAGGGGGTTACATAGTCTCCATTCATCCTTCTTTGTTCACGTATTGCCAAAGCCGGTCTATTTCATTAGTTTAGGAGTGACCTAACTGAAGTTTTCGTACCCAATATAACTTCACTAAAGGGCATTTCATCTTATTCTAACTCAAGCTTACCTTAAATCTTATGCCTCACAAGATTCCCTCCGTTTTGATTCTTTGATACTGGTGAAAATGTAATATCGCAAACGTCACAGATAAGCTACTTCAGACTGTTTCAGACCTTTTTGTTACATGACTTTCCCCTTCCATCGGTAAAATCAATCGCATATAACAAGAGTAAATTTACGTAGTCGTTGTGCTGAAGAGGAGAGGAAGCAAGAATTAGATACCGCACATTTTCTTCGACCCCATACTTGAGTCGTGCCAACATAACCCTCGGCTGGCATAGTCTTTAGGAGGACAGTCGCAATACTCTAAATCTTCCTGCGTGAACAAGTTGCGAAGAATTAAGTCCAGTGGTGAATTTAACCCACATATGTTTTTTTGTAAATTAATGTTCAGTAATGTCAGTATTGGTCCATTCCGCTGTAATTACACTCTTTCAGTACAGTTACCTTTCATTCAGGACTTTCACGTCCAAACATGATGAGTCAGACCATTTAATGTTCCTTAAGAACTAATTAAATCCACTCGGGATGTATGATATATCTCACAAAAAAAAGTCTGACCAGGCAGCAAAGTTCCTGTTCGTTATTAACGGCAACGCAAATGCATATGCATGACTCAGATTGTCGATACTCCACCTTCATCACATTACCCTCCTGAATGTTTTCCGAAAGTTTCCAAATCCCCTGGTTCCCACATCATTGACTGATTACTGCATAACCCTGCGGTCATATTCACCTGCCGTTGCTTTGTTTCTCAGCTTCTCTACTTTCATTATTTTTATTCTGTGCACTCATCTCTCCATTTATCCACCACATCCCTATTATTTTTACCTTGCGTACCAAAATCATGTGATCAAACTAGCCTCCGCATCGTGTAAGTGTCAGCAACGCTCCCAAAGGGTTCACTTTACCATTACTTCAAAGTGCTTATTCCGATTTCCGTTTGCTTCTTCCCTAACTAAAGGTTGTCATAGCCAAACTTATTTTCAGTGTAATGTTATCACCACCATCCTTCAGCATCATCAACAGTATCACCAACATCACCATCACTGTCACTATCACCATCATCATCAAAGACAGAACAGAGGAGTGAGCAGAAAAAATGAGAAGAGAAAGAGAAGTAGGACGGAAAGAAAAAGGGGCTGGGAAAACATTAGAGAGAGAGAGAGAGAGAGAGAGAGAGAGAGAGAGAGAGAGAGAGAGAGAGAGAGAGAGAGAGAGGTAAAAACAAGGGACGGAAGGAGAAGATAGAGGTAAGGAAGAATTGGGAGGAACAGTTACATTGATTCTCATCCCTTAAAGTCTTTATGGTCCCTTCTAAGTTATCCGGCGATAATATTCGTGAAAAGATTTTCTCTCTATTTGCGGAAGTTAAAACCAGGATAGCGAAGCGGAAGAATTCTGGAAGGATGAAGAGATGAATAAGTGAATAGAAGACTGAAGGTGAGAGGAGAAAGATGGAGGAAAAACTCACCTGGTTAAAATTTGGAAAGCGCTCCAGTACAGAAGGTGTTCTCTAACCCCCAAAAGTTCCAAATCTCCTTTAGCCTGAATAAAATAGTTTGATGATTACCATTTTACGCAGGCGATAGCTGCTCTTCAGGTATTTTCCCTTCTAAACTTTTTAAAAGATATCCAGTACTCATAATAATTATATAAAAAGTATGATTATGGTGTTCCTGGGGAGCTAGTATAGTTGTTAATATAACTTTTTGGTGCATATTATGTAGACTGGACCATTAATCTTCATAAGCTTGGGAACAGAATTGTCTGCTTAGCGAAGCATTTTTACCCACATTCTCAGTAGGTGATTCTCGGGGCCACATTCTCATCATCTTAAGAGCCTTTCAACGGCAGTTTCTCTTGAAGATTTATTTTCCCTGCTATATCTAATTATTCTTTTGCATATTACTGCCTGAGTCTTCAGACAATGGCATAGAAGACCAGCGCAACTTATTTCTTTCTAGTTTTCGTTCTCTTAGAGAATTAACTTGAACATGAAGAGAACAACGTTCGTGAATATGAACAGCGGCTATTCAGAAGGCTCGACATTCGTGTGTGATCATCAGTCATCTTCAAAGAAATATTCGACATTCGTGTGTGATCATCAGTCATCTTCAAAGAAATATAGGCAAGTAAAACAGGTACATCAGTAAGTTTCGTACTTACTAGGATTGTGAGATAATTATAGAAGTGGTACTGGGGATAAGGCGTTAATAAGAGAAGACATATGGGTCTTAATAGAGACTGCATTAGGGTCCGTAAAGTTCTCCCTGTTAAAAAAAAAAAAAAATGTGTCCACAGTACCACTGAATAAAAAGGAGGATCTGATTCTGCACATCACACACACACACACACACACACACACACACACACACACATTCTGAGACAATCCACTGCAGGACAACGGCTTCTCCGATCTTTTTCTACTCTGACCAAATGGGTGTTAAACTGCTCCACCCAGTCCCAGGGAATCTCCGAATCTCATTCACCCTTTCTCTGGCTCTTCCTCTCATGGGGTGTTACTCGGTTACCCTGATTTTTCATTTGTTTTCTGTTTTACAAAGAATGTGACCTGCCGACATGTTTATGCTTCTTAGTTGTACTGATTATATCTTCTACTTTGTTCTCTTATCCAGGAGACTTTCTTTTTATCCCTCCATGTGACCCCAAGCATAATTCTTTCCATTTCTCCCTGAACACTTAAGTTTTTGCTCCAAGGATTTTGTTGGGTCTAATGTTTTTTTATTATGTTGTAGAAGACGGACACACTGATAATATAACTTCTATTGGCACAGTGGTAATTGCTTATCTTTCATGTAGTTAGTCTGCCAAAAGTCCTCTATCCCATTCCTATTCATCGCTTGATTTCATTGTCATTGACTTGCTCTGCCTGAGCTGCCTGTCCATAGTACATTCGTTTCTCAACACATTCTAGTTCTTCATCTATTTTTACTGGGTGGGAAAAACATATCTGTTAAACAGAATCTTCGTCTTCTTTGTATTTATTTTCAAGCCTACTTTCATACTCTTCCTGTTCAAGTCACCTGTCATTTCTTGTAGTTCCTCCCCTGATTCACTGAAGAGAATTGTGTCGTCTGCATATCTAAGACTGTCTAGTCGCTCACCATATTATAGTGTGTAGACTTATTGGTTTTGGTGATTTATTTTTTTTTTTCCAAACACTTTTCACCTTGCTGTCATTCCTTTATTTCTTCAGCTATCCGCTTCAAACTTGGCATAATTGTTCATAAGGTCTGTACCCTTCACACCCCTTTCATTTTTTTATTCTTTTATTTAGGTATTGTAATTCATATATAGGTCAACCGTCAAATGGTATTCACACTCAGATTTGAGGCCCAATGTTTTTATATGATCAGCAGTCATCGCTCAGAATTATGAAAGTCTATTGTTGGTGTGTGGAGGCTATCATTCACTCCTCTGGGAATGCTGACTATCTTCAGTACATTCTACACCACTTCCACTCCCTCTTTATTTCCCTTGTTATCTTCAACATATTCTTTCCTTCTGTCTTTTCAATCTCTTTCTTTCATCTACTCAAATCAATTTCTCTTTTCTTTTTCTAGTCTTTCAGCTTCTGTGGCCCATCCCAGCAAGTTTTTCTCTTCTTACTAGTTGCCACCCTTGCCACGTTACACACAGGTTGAATATCCTTTCCTAAAAACTGCTTGAATGCACTCACATGTTCCTCCTCATTGACCGTAACTCCAACACTACCATGAACTCTTATTCATCTGCAATAGCTTAGGTACTCTGCTTCTCCACCTCCGATTTTGTACACTGAAAAATCCTTCCTCTTCTTATTCACCGCATTCCTCTCAGTTTTACAGTGGGTACAAAATCCATGTCATTAAACAATCCTCCACATCACCTCTCACTGTCATCTCAATACTACTCCCGGAAGGTTAACCGTACCATAGTATAAAAATGATATGAATTATCTACCTTTGCTCCTGTCTGAAACAAGCCTTAGCCTAGCCTTCCTTATTCTCTATGTCATTTTATCATCACCAATATTATCACCATGATCACCACTATCGAAATCATCATCAGAACCACCATCAGTCTTACCATTACCACCATCACTACTATCACCACCATCGATATGCTCATCACTACCACCATCACCACCACCATTACACACACAGAAAGACAAAGGAGTGAGCGGAGAGAGGAGAGGAGAGAAAGACAATCTGGAGAGAAGAAAAAGAGAGAGAGGCGGGAGGAGAAAAAAGAAAATTGTACGACTGGAGAGAGAGAGAGAGAGAGAGAGAGAGAGAGAGAGAGAGAGAGAGAGAGAGAGAG
>JAGKTI010001587.1:32914-45024 GCA_018397915.1 Birgus latro | reverse complement strand
GAGAGAGAGAGAGAAAGAGAGAGAGAGAGAGAGAGAGAGAGAGAGAGAGAGAATGACGACGACGAGAAGAAGAAGTAGAAGAAAAAAAGTAGAAAGTAGGGTTGGAAAAATAGGAAAGGAGTAGAGGAGAGAGGTACATAAGAATAAAGGGGAAGAGTTACGCAGACTCCACAGACCTAACCGTACCCTGTAAGCTATCCGGCCCTAATCTTCGGATAAGGATTCACTCTCCGGTTGTGGGAAGTTAAGGGAAGGAGAGAGCAAAGCGAAATGTAAAGAGAAGGAAGGAGGAGGGAAGAGAAAAGGAGAAAAGAAAGAGAGCAGAAGAAGAAAGAAATTGGAAGAAATCCGGAAAAAGACAGCGTGAATGAAAAAAAAGGGGAGACGAACAGAGAGAAGAAAGAAAGGACAAAGAACTGAGAAAGAGAGAAATGAACAAGGGGAAAGAAGACGTAAGGCATAAAAACAACAGAGGGAAGAAAATGAAAAATGGATTCGTACAAGGGTGAGAGGAAAAGAAGTAAACACAAGGATGAAGACAGAAAGAAGGCGGTAGGAGGAAAGAAAAAATATTGAACAAAGACTGAGAGGTGAGTCGGAGAGAGAAAAGAGTTCAGAGGAAACATGTGATACGTTCATACCCTACTCACACCCCCTGATGGCCTCTCTAAGTGACCTGGCCCTCACCCCTTTGGCCCGAATACATCTTCCTTAACGACAAAATTCACTCACTGAGCTCTGGGATGCCCTACTCAATTTGTTCTTGCCATCTTACTATATTTTCACCTTAGAAGCGGGTTTTCAAGCTGTGGGGGTTGTATACAGTCTTAAAAACTCCGTAAGTATGCGAGAGGCCATATCAGAGTAAAGTCACCTAAAAGTTACACAAATAAATTAAAAAGTTTGTCATTCGATTCAGGTAGAGAAACTTTAAAAAAGGACCCAAGTAGTGAAGGTGGTGGCAAGGCTAATTCTAATCCCTTCAGTTCCAAGTTTCCATTAACCTTAATAAAACAGTTTCATGGTTAATACTATACACAAGGAAAAGCTGCTACTCAAGTATCTTTCTTTTTAAACTTTTAATAGTGATAGCCAGTGCCATTAATAAAACATTTGAAGAATTTTATGCCTATGGTCCTCCTGCGGTGTCGCTAGTGTAGTTATTAAACTAAATTTCATGGGGCGTATTATGTAAATTAGGTCGTTAATTTGCATAAGCTTGGAAAACTGAATTTGTGTGTTGAGCAAGGCTTTTTTAACGACCTTATTCTCAGTTGGTAATACGCTTGGGAATAATTACAGCAGTTCCTTCCGGGGCCACATTGCTATGATATTTGGAGCCCCACAACCTCATTTTCCTTCTATTAATCCTTTTGTATATTACTTCTTGTGTCCCGAGACACCAGTGTGAAAAATCAGCCCTCTTTTACTTTCTCTTAATTCTATATGCTATGCATCTCTGGGAGCAAGCCTGTCTGTCAGTCACTCGCTAGGGTTTTTCAGATACTGGGAGCTACACTCCCGTACACTTTGGCGAGGCCTCACATAAGGCTTTTTTTCCCCCACTTATTCAGTACTTTTATATTTTTTCTTCTAAATTTTTGCCTGGAGAATTAACATGAGTGGATGACAAGGATCATATACACGAACAATATCTATTTCAACGTTTCTACATCAGTGTGTAATCATCAGTTATATAAAAACAAAGTTTATAAGTTTAGCTCGCACCAAAAATATGGGAGAATAATCCGACAGAGTGATAATACGGACACATTATTACTGGGAGAGAAATTTGCGGGTATATTAAATCAGTGACGAGTGACTGTATTAGATCCGTAAGCCGTCTATCAACAGTGCTCTCAAGAGTATCATATCACCTGATTTTCCTCTTAAATTTTAGTGAGTACTGTGCATCTAAATTTACTGTTTTATTACGTTTCATTGTTTTTAAATCACCGACGATAACACACCACGCTTCTTGTCTTTCTGCTCAAGTTAATGTTTCCTACGAACACCTCTATATCCGACGCCTGCATTTTTTTTATTTATGAATTCATCGCCGCGCCTATTATGGTCAACCTACAAATTCCACTGTCACAAACTATATTACTTCCGTCCATCCAAATCATCCACCACCATCCCCGAACCGTCCTCCCCCCCCCACCTTCCCCATCTTCACTGCTTTTTACATCCCTTCCTCCATAAAAATATATACTTCAGATTTTTAAGAGAAGTTTGTTCCCACCGTCAACGCCGCACCTCATACAACGTCCATCTCCCCAGGATGGAGTCATTCCACCATTATTGCCAATGTTCCCCTTCCCCCAGTCCCGTCTACAGAACCCATTTTTGTTTTTATTCCCCTCCATATCAGCCTACTTGCAGCACTCATCTCCTCAGCATATACTTGCCCGACATTTCCAATAGCCATAACCATCCCAAGCCATTCTGCCACTGGTTTATGTTCTGATGTGGTAATTATCATAAAAACGACCTCCTGTACGACCAGCCGACATACAAAGCCCATATTCACAAGATATTATTCTTTTATCGTGCCTCATCATCCCAGCCCATGCTACACACACACACACACACACATACATATACATATACATACATACGCACACACACTACACACATACATATACATATACATACACACACACACGCACAAGCACACACACACACACACACACACACACACACACACACACACACACAAAGAGTCCTGTTAGGCTTAAAATGACATATTGGACTAATAGGGGTGACCTTTGGCAAACACCTGTACATACGTGAATTAAAAAGATCCCGGTATGTGTTACTCTGAATCGATCGGATGAATACAGAGGGATTAGAAAGTCCTGAATCGTCATATCGTGAAATATTTTGCACCGACAGGCATGACCCAATTCGATCCTCATTCACTTAAATCGCCAGGATGGACTTGAAGTGACAATAAGGTCGTAATAAACTGAATTCCTGGATCTGGAGAAGTTGAAATTAAAAAGAAATGGCCTGACTAGGTGCATCCAGGTAGACTTGCATGGATGTGACTGGATCGGTTTTGGTCTGATTGGGCCAGTTAAGACCTTGAATAGACCATAATGAATCTAAATGAATCTCTCTGATAGTGAACAGACCTAAACTGACTTGAAGCAATGTGACTTAGCCCGAAAAGATTTTAAAAAACGCAGCTTAGTGATTGAAAGGACATAATTTGACCTGAATTGCTATAACCGGATCTGAAATGACCTGACTAGGTTGATGTGAATGTTTTTGTCTTAAATGGATCTGAAAGGACATAGCTTGACCTCAACTGACAATAGTGAGCTGAATGGACATAACTTGACCTGAATTGACCTTAACTAGGTGGTTGGACATAATGACCCGAACTGACCTCAGTAATCTGACTGGACATAACCTGACCTGAATTGGCCTTAATGGTGTAAATTGGCATAACTTGACCTGAACTGACCTTAGTGAGCTGAATGGACATAACCTGACCTGAAATGACCTTAATGAGCTGAGGACATAACGACTTGAACTGACCTCGATAATCTGATTGGACATAACTTGACCTGAATTGATTTTGGTGATCTGAATGGACATAACATGAATTGACCCTAGGGAGCTGAATGGCCATAACTTGACCTGAATTGACCTTACTGATTTCAATGGACATAAACTGAACTGAATTGCCCTAAACTGACCTGAAATGGCCTAACTATACCACTATGATTGCTCTGGGCCTATGTGGATACGAAGTGACACTGATGAACCTGACTGGATCACAGTCTTCCTGAATGGACGCCTCTGATTAGCCATGAATGAATCTGAATAAATCTGACTAAGCAATTTGGATGTGAAAGAGGTTAATGAACGAAAAAAACCTGGTAAATTAATATGACTAAATGCCTTGGACGTGAAACAAAAAAATAACGAACAAAAAATATACTCAATAAGATATACTACAAACTGATATGACTGAGCAGTTTGGTTGAGGAAGAAATTAATGAAGGAAAAATAACATAAATTATTAAAATAATCTTTCTGAGCAGTTTGGATGTGAAAATATTTAATGAAGGAAAAATACATGTACTAAACTGATTTGACTGGGCAGTTTAGATGCGAAAGAACTAAATGAGTGAACTAGAATCGATCTAACTTCCCTTGAATATACTTAAATGAATCTTAACTGTTCTGACTGAGATGGACTGTATATGAAGGCTATGAATGAGTGAATCTGACATACCTTGAATAACTATTAGCTAATCTTAATAGAACAAACTTCATCTGAATGTGGAAGGTAGTGGTCAAGTGGTTACACAAGTTCGATCCCAAGCAAGGGTAGGGAATAGTGTGACAGTAATACCGATAATCGAGAAGATATATAACTTTTCCTCTCCCATAATATCGACCGACATGTCATAAAAATAACCGGGCTAATACACCAGCTGTGCCTGTAATAGCCCAAACATGAACCCATATGGACTGTGGGAATTAATACCAAAGTGGTGATATGTGAAAGGACGCCACATAAAAGGACCGTTGGGCGGCAGGGAGTGGCCTTTGAAGTATAAGCTGAGAGTCAAACACGTATAAAAAGCTTTGAATTGTCCTGACGACTTGAAATGATCCAATTAAACCGAGATATATGTTGTGAGATTGAATGGACCGGTAATGGCATTCCTGAAACGAATTGAGCTTATCTGGTTCTAAATAACCCTGACTGGACCTTGAATCATCTGGCTGATCCAGGTTGATGTGGAGGCCTGTAAAGGTACAGCAAAAGAAGAGGCAGACGCAATGAGGCTCTTAGCCACAGTGATCATCTCCGAAGCAAAGGCATTAGAGCCTGTGGCAAGTATTCACTCACTATTCAGGAATACTAAGCCGATGCATTAGGCTATGCAAGTTACCACAGGTACAGTATCTTCCCTGTGCGTTATCCAAGTAACTAAACGATCACAAAATAGCCTTAATGGACCTCACTGAACTAAATGGCCCAGAACTGACTTTAATAAACCAAAAGTGATCTGAATGGATATCATTATATTTTAACGGCCTTGATTAGATCCTGGGTTTTCATACGTGTTCTGTAAGCGAACGAAATGTCTCTCCAGCTGGGAATTTTCTCACACATTAAATACATATGAACGCTGTCACTTTTTAAAGTAAAACAGTATTATTAGTTACTTCATTCTCACAACGGTTTCTTACCTCTTGCCTTCTACACACTATTGATCTGTTAGAGGGGTGGTGCGCAGAAACATTTAACGAGGTTGGAGGGGGTGAGGAAGGGTTAAAAGTGTATTTTGATTGAGCTAAGCAAGACTGCCAAGCTGCAGTTTATATCGACCCACCTAAGAATCGTCAGAAGATGAATGAACCAAAACTGTTATGACCGCAAATAAACTAACAAAAAAGTGGTCTTGAGTATTATGACTGGATCTGAATATTGTTGTTACGACCTAAAATTCTGGAGAGACAAGTACTACTGAGTGGCCTGGTTTCATCACTAGACTAATTTGATCCTAATTAGTTCATGACGGAAAATCATGGGCCACACTATCTGTTATTCTCATGATGTTTATGACAGTTATTGCTTTGCCGGCTGGTGTTTATGCTGCCATGATGAACGCTCTTGCATATATTTCCTCATCAACGACATGGCTGCTTCAGCAATAATAAAACTGCATCATAGGGGATTTATTTTATTTTTAGTGCCTACAGATGCCACTGTTTACTAGAGAAAAAACTTTTCACAGTCAGATGGATAAAAACCGCCGTTAAAGCCCATTCACTACAGAGATGAAAAGTAGATATTTTATTCTCATCAACCGCAAATGATGTTACTGGGCAGAGACAAACCCTACTCAGTCAGTCGGTTAAAGAATTACATCACCTGTCTCCTGTATGTCGTACTCTTGTGTCTGTACGAGATTTTCTGTCCTCCCAGTTTCATAAATGTCTGCATAATACACCTAAATGATCTCTTTTATATTGTTCGTCTTTATCATCATCATCATCAACTTCGTCACTGATATAACAGTCATAATTTAAGATGCACTGTGAATAGTACACCGTGAGAGGGTCTTGTGTGTTATATTTTCTGCATATTGGTGAATGGAGGTAGGCATGAACTGGTGAGAGAGTGCAAATGCCGGAGTGCAGTGAAAGAAAAGAGGGGATAATGTGAACATAAAGTGGAAATTAGAGTAACACAGGGATGACAAGTGGCTGGTGCTATGAAGACATGAAGGAGCATTAGTACCTACACTAATATATGGGTGTGAGATTATTATGTGGTAAGAAAGCGAAAAATCAAGAGTTAGAGTGATGGCGATGGGATTCATGAGAAATATGTATGGAGTGCAGAGGGTGGATAGGATAAGAAATAATTTTAGTGGAAGATGTAGAGTATGGAAATCAGCGGACAACAGAGCAAAACACAGCGTGCTTGGATGGTATGATCATATGATGAGGATGGACAATATAGGGTAATGAAAATGGTATGTATGAGTGATTTTAAAGGTGAGGGGAGGCGTGACAGGCCAAAGTGAAAGTGGGCAGATCTGGTAAATGAGTGCGTGAGAAACAGGGGAATGGAAGCTGAGTTTACTAGGCATTAAGCTGGTTAGATGAATATTATACTAAGGAGTGTATGGCAGAGGATTGACCCTCCTTTTACTAGCCTGACAGTCGTCCGATTTACTCTGTTCCATTGGTAATTGAGGAGCTAGGTGTGGACAGGTGTATCAGGTGGAGTCAGGATTCCTGGGGCTTGAATAGTGGATAAAGGTGTGTGTGACCAATTTTATTGGGTACGTTGTTGATTAGTTCTCACACGAGCATATTCTTTTACTTATCGCGCTTTCTATCCCACCTCCCCCACCTACTGACGGGAAAAGGAAACTGAATGATAAAAATGACAATAGTAACGACAATCAACATACTTAGTTTGCATCATTACTGTACAAGGCCAACTCACTATGCATTAAACAGAAATAAACTCGAAAGAAAGATCTGGATGTGAGCCTCCTGAGTCACCGAAAATGTGACCCCCACTCCCTCCATGTCTGGTACGTTCATGAGATATGGCAAGACCCAATGCGCCATTATTTGCCGGGGACCGGGACTCATACCGTCACGTTGGGGCAATATGACACTATAAACCTGACCAACGCCGCACAGGCTCATCTGCGATATGGATTTGTTTTGCCAGAAGCCACATCGGTTTTATCGTTATCATAATCTTTATTGTCACTGTCATCACCATCGTCATTATCATCGTAATCGTACATCACCATAATCAACTTCGTCATCACCGTCATCTTCGTTATCGCTCCCAAGCCGGTGCCAAGTCCAGTGCAGGTTCATGGCACCTTGCCCTCCATCCCTCAATCAATTTTTCACTACAAGGACATCTTCCGTTTTATATTTTGCCATCTTCAGACCAGGTTAGAAGAGATGCCTGGAACTGGATGGGTTAAATATAGCTTTCATTATCCTCTTGATTATAAGAGGTCCTCCCGAAGCTGAATAAATTTGAATAAGGTAGAGGTGGAGGCAGAAATCTATCTTCAAAAGTATTGAAATTCTCAGTGATTCACTTAACAATGCCCTCAGCTGGATCTATCATGTCAGATCACTTGCCAAATCCTCCTCAAAGGAACTAAGATTATTGTACAGAGTTCATAGCTTCTTCACTTAAGAACAGTTTATAAGAGTCACGTACGCTTTCAGCTGGAGTATTGTTTACCCATGTGCAATGGATGTGGAGAGGTTGCATTAGCAGAACTAAACAAAATTCAGAACAATAGCTGTTAGAATTATATATAACCATGGTATTACAAATAAACTACCTTCCCTACAGGTAAGAAGGAATGTTGTCTCCCTTGCATTATTTTGCAGATACTTTTATGGTAAATGCTCAGACGAAGTTGCATCCATTGTGCTACCTCTCCATGCCTTGCCCTTTGCTACTCGGGAATCTGGTAGCGCACATGACTGGAATGTCACACTGCCATACTGCAGAAATTCCGCCTATCAGAAATCTTTTATTCCCCGAACTGCATTTTTTGGGAACTCGCTTCCCCAGGGTTGCTTCCCCCAAACTTCAACCTTCAGCTGTTCAAGTCCAACTGTTGCAGATTTTTTATGAGTGGAGGACACCAGTAATCTGGTATATGGATTTTTTTTTCTTATTTGTTTTTCTTTCCTCTGTTCTGTTACTGTAAAAAAAAAAAAAACCAATGTGCTAAGCCGAGGTGCACATCTTTATAACTTAAATCTTTCAGCCCAGCCTGTAACAGGCTGTTCACCCATAATCCTGGGATACAAGGCCATTCTATCATCCAATTTGCCACAGTTTCCTCTCCGACATGAAAACCAAAAAGGGGTATCATACGGTACCTCGTATGAGTTTTCCGAGGAAACTAAAGTAAATCGGCACAATAACGTGGTAAACGTCTACGTTATCATCGGCAAGCTTGGAATCCGTTTGGACCGATTCCCACCCATCATAATAGGTACAAAACAGTGTGACCAGCTCTATATTGTGTTTTAGCACTGAAAATGCAACCTATCGTTGAATATTTATTGATATTTTTAATAAATATTAATCATTAAGTATGCCTCAGTGAGTAAATATTTCATGCACTGATGAAAACTGTGATGTCAGTAAAATAATCATGTGTTTACATTTTCGGGACTCGGCTGCCAGACACACCAGTTGAGGCAAACACAACACAGGGGAGCAGTACCTCTGTGCAGTACAATATCTTTGTAAACAATGCTGCTGCTCCTTCTCTACCGAGTCGGCGATCTCATTCTACAGTGACCTTGATTGGATACACGCGAGACTGACACTGGCAACGGTGTGAGGAGCCCCGTCTTCGCCGACAATACGAGGAATGTGTGATAAGGTCTGTGTCTGGTTCCACGGAACTTGTCCTCAGCAAACCACATATGAGGTACCGTTTGATACCCCCTTATGTACTCATTTTACCAACCAACCCACAAAGGGTGGGTGGACACCTGAGTTCAGTGACACCAGCTGCACGCACTAGGATTCGACTCCTGACGCTAACAGGCTGGCAGCTTCGCAGTTAGTGATGCTTACTGCTCGGTCACTGACATTAGTAAACGAGAAAAGTGTAGAAGAATTACTTACCAGGACTATAAGACGATGATATATTGTTCTTTTATATCGTCTCGAAATTACATAAAATCCTAATTAGACCTTACACAAACGATAAACAAGAACATTAGTTAGGAAACTCAGATAGTGTCAACTACAAGTGTATGATCCCGCCAAAAACTCAAAGTCGTAAATAACTATTAAAATCGATATTATTTCCACAATTAAATATTGTGAAACCTTCGCTGCTATAAATTTTCTTCAGTCTTAAATTAGCAGTATAATATATGACAAGAGACTCGCGGCCCAACACTTTTCCTAATTAGAGCCGTCTCTGAACCACACTTCGCTTTGGAGCAAGTGCTTTGCAGCCCAGTAGTGCAGTAAAGCACTTGCTCAAATGAGAGCCGTTTCGGAACACCTACCACCACCAGCACCACCATCACCCCAGCCACCACGTTCGCCACCACGACAGCTACCGCCATTTTCTTCTAAATTAACTCGTTTGATCGTAGTATTAATGAAGTAGTTGACATCGGAGTGTCGATTTAACCCCCCTTCACTCTGTCTGTCAAGACGTATGAAACTCCACAGGAATGCCCCGCCGCCTCTTGCAAGTGTGTGTATTGCAACACCAACTGGAAAATATCAATCGACATGTAATTGAAACTGGCCCATCTTGGACTCAGTTCCAACCATCCTGCCAAGTTTCATCAAAATTCTTTTACCAGTTTTGGCTGCACTACACACACACACACACACACATACATACACACACACACATACACACACACACACACACACCGGATTATAATACATTAGATGAATAAGCTTCGTAATTAAATAAAACAAAATGTATTTCATTATTATATTCATGTGGGTTAAGAGGATTGTTTCTTTTCTGGCAAAATCCCCTGATACGAAGAAAGCCTCTCCAAAGCCGAATAAATTACTTATTGGTAACAGGATTATGAAACTTTAGGTTTCTCACGCCCTGAAACAGTAACCAGAGAATATTTTTAACTCTTTACTTAAAGATGCATCTCACATGCTAAATAATGTCCTTGCAAATATTACATTATCGTGCTCCAGTACGGCCACGTATGGGCGCTCTTCACTTCAGTTCCCGTTTCCCTCCTGCGATACGGATTTAAGTTCCTTGCGGTGGAAAATGAAAAACTGATATGAGACATCTCAGACAATAGGAGGTTTGGATTCACAGAGGAAATGAGTAAACAACACAGGCAATATAGGGGCGTACTCTATTTCATATGCAGTGTGCGAAAAAGTATTATATAGGCTAAACAGGGTCTGATTCAGAAGTAAGAATAAAAGAATGCAAACATGCGATGAGTCGATACAGCACCAACAACGCATGTGTAGAATACATTTTATACAGGACATGTAATGAAATGAGACAGTGCAAATATCATGGACAGAGAAGCTGACTTGAAGAGACGTGGATATCTTGAAACAGCTGTAATAGCACACTGCACTTAATAATGGGTTTTATCATCTAACAAATTCTCTGGCTAAATAATACTGTCAGCAGTAAAGCTACCTCACGTCGTCCCCTACACTCATGATTCCGTCCGTCTTCCTACTAAGCCTTTGTCCTTCTCTCTACCCCCTCCACTCTTCCATCCCCCCCCCCCCCAGTCCAACCTAGATCTGAGCCCCCCCCCCCCGACGTCTCCTCACCTTATCTCGCCTCACCTCACTCCACTCCTCTACCAACATCTCCACCCAACCTCGCATGCCCTCTCCCCACCACTATATATACAGGCAATGTTGTTATCCTGACAGCATCAAGTCCTGTCGCCTCTCCTGCCTTTCTCTCAATGAGCTTTGAAGATCACTGTGGTGGACCTGCTGTAAACGATGCTCATGGCATTGACCTGAGGCCAAATGAAATAATCAGTTCGGCTGCTGCAAATTCACTAGACTGATGTTCAAAGTGCATGGAGAGAGAAGCAGGAGAGGGGACATGCCTTCTGATGCCAATCGTACTTTGCAGTTGTATTTTGAAGAAGCAGTGAAGCGAAAAGTCGATACACCACAGTACCATATCGGGATTTCATTTTCCAAACTGTCTAAAAGCGGTACAGTACATCATCTATGGAGTGCTTAAAGAACTATCAAAGACTGAGTTCCAACGTAAAGAAGCTTCCTAATAATGAATATAAATTCAGAAAGGTAATTTTACACTCAATAGAAATGCGGAGAGTCAGGGTCAGATGCGATTAATGTGCTTACTAATGACATATGACTTTGAGACATATTTTATAATGTTAATGGAAACATTTGGGATTTTCAGTGTGGTTTGAAAAAGTAAAGAGGGGAAATGGTGTGGTGGTGGTGGTGATGGTGGTAATGGGATGTGCGTAGGGGTATATCACAGGTACAGTACATTGCCACCTGATAATTCCAGTACACATGTAGAGTTTAAAATTAACTGGGTAATACTTGAACCCACCTCATTACTAGTGATTAGTTTAGTTCATGAGATCTCTACAAGACGACTAGGATCTTGCAACTATTCAATGTCTGCCTTTAACGACTCCCTGGAAGTCTATATATCTAAGTACGCCTATATCTATTGTCTGTCTGTCCATCTACTGTTATATGTCGCCCTTTCCTCTGCCATTTGACTGACCTCCCAAATCACACACCCCTCTTTCATTTATCTTTAGACTCCATCCCTCATCTCGTCCTGGGTCTCCCCGACTGTCCTCTTTTGTACTGCTGAGCTTAGTGTGAGTTGAGGAAAACAATAATTAAAAAATCACACTGGATCAGGCTCGGAAGCAAAAGGACTCTCCCAAAATGAAACCGAAAAAAATAGATCAGACAAGGTTATATTTGTAAAGAGGGGGAGGCAGAAGAAAATTTGGAAAGGAAGTAATGAAATGAGAGAGAGAGAGAGAGAGAGAGAGAGAGAGAGAGAGAGAGAGAGAGAGAGAGAGAG
>JAGKTI010001587.1:0-17914 GCA_018397915.1 Birgus latro | reverse complement strand
AGGAATAACTGATACTGTATTTTATCTCCTTTAGGCTGAGGTCGCGTTTCCAAAGTTAGATGTGTCTGTCGTAAAACAGAAATAGACGACACTGGGCTGAAATGGTCAACCCTTTCCGTACTTGGACGTCGTTATGCATCGTGGTCTGTAATTAACACTCCGGGTAACTTATGTGTTCCTGGGAGCGCTAGGTCTGCTGATGTGAGCTTAGTGGTGGGCGTGCAGTATCCAAGCATGTTGAGATGAAGGAAACAGTAACAGATTACCTTTACTAACTTAGAATGTAGTAATGTTCCCTATTTAAAACACACACACACACACACACACACACACACACACACACACACACACACGCACACACACACACACACACACACACACAGTGAGAGAGACTGAAAGGCGAATGACATTAATTCGTCCGAGGTGATGAACATAGCTTGCCAATTTCCGAAAAAGAACGGATGATGAGAGTAAAGTTAGGGTCACCGTGCTGGCGCCACCGAAGTCCTAAGGTAATTAAATGCGGTGACACCAGGAAAATCGGTAAGAAACGAGTGACATTTAATACATATTCTGAGAAGTGGAGATATTACTAGCGTGCTCATGAAACTAGTAACTGACAAGGCATTCAATGGATGCAAGGAGGGAAAATTATATATAAAAATGCTTAAAAACAGACAGTATATAGCAAGGAAAAGGTTGTGGGAGGTCGAAAATGAGTATGTGGTGCAGGGTAGACACTGAAATGCCGACCAAGCAACTTTCAAAAGGAAATAGGCCTGGCGGACAGTATGTACCAGGTATATTTTAGTTTTGCTACTTCCAGAAATTTTGCGAAAGTTACTCAAGCCCTCTTAAGTGAGACAGCAAGATTACTCTAACCTGACAGAGGTCCTTAACTTCGTTTCACTGCGGCTGATGGACAAGTGTAGTCGGATGGAGGATCGAACTGATTTGTTGCCAAAGAAACTCATTCCTACTTCATTATTAAGGCTAATCGAACCTTTTGTTGACGCTCATCAGTATGCAAGTGATGGAAGTGGCCAAGTTATATCAGATGAAAATAAAACATATATGCTGACTGAGATATACTGTGTAGGTGCTCCATTGTAAAAGTCTCTCTTGAGGAGAATGGATGTTATTGGTGAGTTAAGACAGTGATATTGCCATTCACTCTAACATATTGGTTCAAAGAAGCCTGCATCTCTCTCTTGGATCAAAGAAGCCTCTCTCTCTCTCTCTCTCTCTCTCTCCAGGGAACCTACACAACACTGCGCGTCATGAGCTTTAAATTTCATCTGTCTTTTTCTCCCCGACAAGTTGAGTATGTTTTCACCCCTAATTGTTTATTTGTTTGTTAGTTTGATGGTCTGTTAGCAGGATTATTCAAAAAAGTAAAAGAGAGATTTCGACCAAATTTGGTGGGCAGATAGACCAAGTCCCAGGGAAAAAATCGATTAACTTTTGGGACCGATCCGGATTGTATTACGGATTCTGGATCTGGAAAACACTTTTTGCTGAAGCCTAATTAATGTTGGAAAACCTAACCTATTATGATGAGTGGTTTGAAAATTAGGCTCCCCTTGTTCGAGAGACGCCCTCCACTGAATGCCCCTCTAATTAGAGATCTGTCTAGCCATCCATTGCTTGAAGCCGCAGCCTGTAAGGGCTGGACTCTACAAGCAGGATTCCCGGGTATTTCTGTTCCTACTCACTAACAATCCCTCTTCCTATGATCATGGGAGGGGGGTGGATATTCTGGCACCGATTTGTAGTCGACCCAATTATGTACAAAGACGGCCTTTTCACCTCTGCCAACGAGGTTATGTTTCTGCCGGCGTTGGTTTGTTTGTCTGTTTGTCTTTTAGCAGGATTACTCAAAAGGTTATGAGGGGATTTTTTTTTTTTTGAGTGGTAGGGTATGGCCCAAGGAACAAACCATTACATCTTGGTGGTAATTCGGATCATCATCCGAATTCAAGATTTTTTTTTTTAAAGGATCCACCTCCATTGCGGGATAATGGAAATTTCAACATTTTTGCATCTAACGTGATAAATATTGCCTACAATGCTTCCACAAAAATTACTAGATAACATCTCCATAAGATCTACCACACACTCCGCCTTGGCGGAGGCTTGCAATCTAGGCTTGCGTTTTTTCATTATATAATCTTGGCACCTCCAGGCAGTTTAATTTAACTTGAAAAACTTTTCAAAGTAGAAGAGTTAAAAAACAGCCTTCAATATTCACCTTATGATCAGGAGACTCTACTATTGTATCATAGCCAACAATGGACGTTCTATTTTCAGCTGAAAGAATATTGGAGTTTGAGTGTTATTACTGTCACTGTTATCCCTCTTACGAGTATGATCGTAACGCTTCAAGTATTTTGATCAAACTTACGACAGCCGGTTGTATTTACACGAAAATGAGTCTTTTGATAGATCCTGTATTCTCTCCGGCAAGAAGAGTATGTTTTCACCCCTGTTTGCTTGTTAGTTTGATTGTTAGCAGGATTACTCAAAAACTCAAAGAGAGATTTGGACCAAATTCGGTTGGTACAATGCCCATGTCCCAGGGAAAAATCGGTTAACTTATGGAACAGATTCGGATCGTAATACAGATTCTGGATCCGGAAAACATATTTTTGTGAAACCCTAATCAATGATGAGAAAACCTAACCCAATATGAAGAGTGGTTTAGAAATTACGTTGCCATTGTCGGAGAGATGCGCTTCACTGAGTGCCCCTCTAGTTACTATGGAGCTCTACGAAGGTGAGTGACATCGTCTGGAAATTACCATTAAAAAAAAAAAAAGGTATAATATAAATGAATAGAGTTTGCTTTGATAGCAAGAAGAGAAGAATCTGAGAGATGCAAGTTCATGATGGGGTTTCAGTAGTGAAGCTCTTTCAGTGTGATAATCCTCAGGGATCTAGGCTATAATGAAACCTCCTATGGGGCTTCGCTACAATGAAGCTCCGTGCCTGTAAAGATCCTAACAGTGTAACTGACTGCACCACACTGCACGAGGTTCAACTGAGCAGTGCAACCCAGCATCATCAGCAGCAGGTCCTGACAGCAGAGCTGGTTCACCCCACGCTTACCATAATGGACCCATCCCGTTCCCCGAACCTGACCTGATCAGCTGATCAGACCAGACGCGGAAGAACATCCCGTCTGGGTTACATCATCATTTATGCATTCACAATTTCTCTCTATTCATCCCTACCATGCACAGCCAGTCTTCCTTGATCTACAGACAACCTTTTTGCATCAAATGCTCTCTTCACACTGCCCATCCATCCCATTCGTGGTCTTTCTCTCAGCCTTACACCTCTCACGTCAGATCCAGTTGCCTTTTTCACCAATCGCTCTTCATCCATTCTCTCCATATGCCCAAACCACCACAACACACACTGCTCAACTCGATCAGCCATCTCTTGCATAACTCTAGTTCACATTTGCACTTCATCATTTCTCGTTTGATCCATACGCGTCACTCCACACATAGGCTACTCCTCAGACACCTCATCTCCATTACAGTCACTCTCTTCCTCTCTGCTACTCCCATATTCCGTGTTTCAGCTCCATATAATGCTGTCAGTACCACAATTCCCTCATGTCTTCTCGTAACATCCATTCTAAGCGAACGACATCTAAACACTTTTTTTCATTCCTCCCAGCACCTTTCCTACTTCGTTCACTCTGACTTTCACTTCTACATCTACTCCTCCACCCACAGTAACATGTGATCCTAAATACTTAAAACATTCTACCTCCTCAAGCAACTCACCATTCAAAACTACATTCATCTTCCTACCATCTACCAACCTCGTACACTTCATCACTTTACTCTTATTCTCATTCACACTCAATTTCCTCTTTTCACACACCCTTGCAAACTCCTCTGCCAACTGTCTCAGTCTCTCCTCAGAATCAGCCACCAGTGCAGTATCATCTGCAAAGAGCAGCGGACTCAGAGTCCACTCTCTACCATCAGCATTCACCAGACTTCTACCTAACGCTCTTGCATTCACCTCCCTTACTGCACCATTCATATGAATATTCAATAACCAAAGTGACATCACATATCCCTGCCGAAGCCCCACTCTGACAGGAAACCAATCACTCACAGTATTACCCACTCTTTCACACACTCTACTATTTAAAAAACATCTTTTCATTCCTACCACCTAATCCATACAATATAAAAACAGTCCACAAAGCCTCCGTATCAATTCTATCATGTGCTTTCTCTACATCCATGAATGCCCAAACACATCCTATTCCCTTTCACCAAATATTTTTTTCATACACCTGTCTCACAAACACCTGATTCACGCATCGCCTCGCTCTCCTAAAACCACGCTGCTCATCATCAGTTACTTCCTCTGTACCCTCTGTAACTCTCTTAATCAACATTCTGCCATACAGCTTACGGGCAACACTTAATAAATGTATACCCCTAAAACTAGTACATTCATACTTGTCACCCTTAACTTTATATAACGGAAACACACACGCACTTGCCCAGTCAGTCGACACCATACCTCTCACAAAACACACATTCAACAGTCTTGCTAACCACTCAACAATAGTCGCTCCACCATCTTTTAAACATTCCACAGTACACCCATCCATACCTGCAGCTTTCCCTGTTTTCATCATTAAATCATTAAACTCTCCCAACACATTTACTCCTTGCTCCACTCCATCTGCCATAATCTCAACATCCAACAATCTTCTTCTTACATACCTGGACACAATCACATAATCCATCAATGCTCTATCAACAACCCCTCCACCCTCCTGCCCCACCCATGTGTACTTACAAATATCTTACTTCTTAACAAGGTATTTCCAATCACCATCTCTCGCTCAACACACATCCCTATCTTTCGTTCCTCATTTTCATTTCTTCCAGGCACACCATGCATACCAATGACACCTTCAACTGCTACATTTCCCACTCTAGCATTCAGATCTCCCATCATTACCACATTCACATTTGTTCCAAAACTCTGCAGACACTCATCAACATTCTTCCAGAAAGACTTCCTCTCCTCTTTATCCCTTTCACTACCAGGCCAGTATGCACTCACAAAATTTAACTCACGTCCTAATTTCGCTTTCACCCACAACAGTATCGATGACACCTTCCATTCAATCGCACACTGCTGCGCTTAAGGGCTCACTAACAAGGCCACTCCTCTTGCTTTTCCTTTATCAACACCTGACATCCTTCCAGTCACCCTTCCAAACGTAGGTTCACCTTTCCATTTTACCTTTGTTTCACTCAAAGCTAATACATCCAAATTTCTTCTCACAAACATTCTCCAGATCTCCTCCCACTTAGTCTCAATCGTACTGCATCCAATAACATTCATAGACCCAATCTTTAGGGTTCTGGGATGACTCAATGCCCCTTCCCTTACTATGCCAGTCTCATTGTAGGAACTAAAAATATAGAGGGGTCCCTATACCCCCCACCCCGTCCCTTTTAGTCGCCTTTTACGACCCGCAGGGAATATGGTGGCAGAATTCTTAGTAACACAATCTGGCCAGACAGAGGCAACACCACCCCATAGTGCGGCTAGATTGTGTCCCCTCCGCCACAGGGATAGAAAGGATGAAACGAAAATAGCTACATCAGGGTGGCTGGAGTTACCCTCCAGCCACTGCACTGGTATATATTTGTCCGGGGGATGGGCTCTGCCCCCCCCCCCCCACGCCAGCGTCCTCTGTCGCCATGCAGAGGACGCCCCCTTGTTTACTTACTGCCACCCTCTGACGGGCTCTCCACCCCGCGCCCCTGCCCCCACGCCATGTTTTGAGCCATCAATTGTCTCTAAAGACTCATTTTCAGATTATTGTTATTGCTGTTGAAGGTTCAAGTGGACGTTAACCCAAGTGAATACAGGCTGAATCGTCTCTTCTGCAATCCATTATCCCCCTTTTCGGGAGATGGAGGGTGAGGGACTTGAGAGACGTTTGTATTTTAACTGGGGCGTGGTTCATCTTCCAATGTAAGGCTTCTTGGCATATGTACTTTTTTCTCTAAACGGCCAGACCAGAGAGAGGAACAAAGCAGGAAGGTGATCCGGCGACAGACAGAAATGGGAAAAGTATTACACAGGCAGAAAGAAAAATGTGTGATTATGGCTGGAGCAGAAACAAAATATGAATACTGAATATAAATCAATGGTTAATTGTCACACACACACACACACACACACACACACACACACTTGTTCACTCCGCTTACTATTTTTCCTTAAGTCCTCCTGCCCCCCAGGTTGAGAACACCAGTTATAGATGATTTAGTGAACACAGTAAAGACGTCTTGCACTCAAAACTAGAAATTAAATTACGGACATCCACACTTATAACTGAGGAACATGTTTGAGCAAAACACGCTTGCTAACTTTGGTATTCCTGCTAACAGAATTGTGTCTGTCCACTTAGTTACCTATTAGTGCACACTTTGAATTTTTTAAAGTTACTTTAGTAAAACCTAAAACTCTTTCCCTATTTTGGTGCTCAGTTTTTCGCGTTTTATATTCTTTCGGCCATCTTGTCACGAATCTACGCCATTTAAGAGAAACCTATTAAAATTTCATAAGTTCTCAAACGACGTGCGAAGATATATTGTAGCTTTAATGGTTACCGTGTTACCTAAATTTTGGCCCTATGTTCTGCCATCCAGCAACATGAAATGCAGTGTTCTCGCTTGCTTGCTTCACTCGCTTGCTCAAAATCTCTTTTATCTATCTATTGTCAGACGCCTTATCCCCGTAAGGGGCGGCTACAAACAACCCGCCTCCATGTCTCCATGCTTCCCTCCATTTCGCTGCCCTCCCCTAGCTCACAACCTCCTCTCTCATTTATCTTTCCACTCCATCTCTCCATCTCATCCTCGGCCTTCCCCTTCCTCCACCCCTCTCCACTTCAATTACATGCACTCTCCTCGTTATTTTCTCGCACTCCATACTCTCCACATGGCCAAACCTCCTCAGTGTACTTCTCCTAACGCTTTCAATCACATCCACATCGACACCACAACGCTTCTTCACTTCCTCCTTTGTCAGTCTGTCTCTCCATGTAACTGCAAAAGCTCCTCTCATATAACTCATATCCACTGCTCTCACTCATGACTTGTGTCCTTCCAACAAGGTTCATGCTTCACCTTCATACGTTAGTGCTGATATCACAATACAATCATGAAACTACTTTTCTACTTCCTTGCTCACATCCCTGTTTCTTATCACTGCTTTCAAAGAACAGCAACGTTTCTTCCTTATTGTAACCTTCGAAGCGCTCCATTCTCCAAATTTCCATCCCAGCTCATCACATTACCCAGGTACTTAAATGCATTCACATTTTCCATTTCCTTATCACCCAACCCCATTGTAGATTCAGTGACTTTATTTTTCTAGAAGACCACAACTTTGCTCTTCCCTACATCCACTTTTAGATCCCATTTCTTGCACACTCTCCCATACTCAGTCACAAAGACTGGCAGTTCCCTTTCGTCCTTACTTAACAAAACAGTATCTGCAAACAACAGTACAGAAAGTTTCCAAACGTTGCCCGCTCTCATTGGGGTCATTCTAACATCCGCTGCCCTACCTTGTGTCTTTTTTATAACCCTAGCCATATACAGATTGAACAGCCATGGAGACATGACACATCCCTGTTTCAATCCAACATTCAGATTGAAAAATTCACTCATTTCACCATCCAAACACACTGCAGCCTCAGCAGCCTCATACATACTCTTCACACCATTCAACAACTTCCGATTTACTCCATATATTCTTAATATTTTCCACATTCCATGTCTATCCACTCTGTCATATGCTTTCTTCAAATACACGAAGGCTGCACACAACTTCTTTCCTTTCTCTAGGAACTTTTCCATTAAAGACCTAAGGATGAATTTCTGATCTATGCAACCTCTTCCCATTTTAAAACCTCTTCATTCTTCTCCAACTAATTCCTCTGTTATTTCCTTAACTCTGTCAGTAAGTATCTTACCATATACTTTTCCTATGACACTAAGAAGACATATATGCCTATGATTACCTCACACTTCTTTTCCTCCTTTTCCTTTGTACTGGGGAGTAATTATACCTGACTTCCAATCCTCCTGGACTCTACCTTCCCCCCAGGTTAATCTGCACATCTTCGATATCCTTTCTACTACTATCTCTCCCCCATGCTTCATTTTATCACAAATTCCATGAATTCCTGGGGTTTCCCCATTTCGACTTTCTTCATTGCTTCCACAATTTCCATCCTACTGATCTCTTCCTCCTTTCTCACCTCCCTCCTTCTCCCAGCCATTCCCAGCCACTTCTGCTCGCATTACCTGCATTCTCTATTATTAACAGTTCCTTAAAAATGTTCTCATCAGCTCGATTTTTCTCCCTTCTCCAATGTCAATCTACTATTTTTATCATTCACTCCCCTACTAACTTCTTTAACACCTGTCTAAATCTCTTTACCTTCTTCTAGAAGATTTCCTTACATTCCCTCTACATTACGCTCAAATTCCATCCAAATTCCTCAACTCTCTCTTACTAATCTTTTCACTTCTCTCTTCCCCTCTACATATAACTCTCTTTTCCATCTCTTAACTTCATCCATGCCACTGCCTCCCATCCATTCACTATATGCTTTCTTCTCTTGCACCACAACTTGCCTCTTCATTTCGCCACGCTTTTCCTTGCACCCTCTTCTGTCTTCCCTTTGCCCCACACACCACCTCATATGCTGCACAAATTCTTCTGTGAATATCTTGCACACACCTTCCCCCTCCCTCACCTGCTCCAGATTGTATTTACCTATTCGCTTCTCCACTTCTCTCTTATATTCTGCCTTTTTTTTTCCATCTTCTTGCAACAATGCTATCCTCCTTGTATGTAAGGGCTACTTCTTCCTGTCCTTCCTTACAACCGTTCCTCCATTGCTCTTGAACCTTGGCTTTCATCACAACCAAATGGTGGTCATAAAGTCCGCTCCCCCAACCTCTGTATGGTCTTGCATCCATTACATACATTCTAATTCTGGCAGCACCCACCCTTCTCATCACTCTCCATGTATACTTGTAGATCACTTTGTGCCTAAAGAGTTTTTCTTTTTATTTTAAATAACAAAACAAAGGAATGAAAAACAAAAGAATAAAAATAAACTATCCATACACTAGATAACAGGTGTCCTCTATTCATTACAAAAATCTGTATCAGTGGACTAGAATAGCTGCAGGTTGAAGTTTGGGGGGACACCACTCTGAGGAAGCAACTTCCAAAGAGATGCAGTTCGGGGAATAAAAGAATTCTGATAGAAGTTCTGTGTTATGGAAGTGTGAGTAGTCCAGTCTTGAGTGCTACTAGATGCTCGTGCAGTGCGGGGGAAGGCGCGGAGATGTGGCACAAAGCATGCAACTTCGTATGAGCATTTGCCATAATAGTATCTGTAAAATAATGCAAAGGAGGCAACATTCTTTCTTACTTGTAAGGGAGGTAGTTCATTTGTAATAGTAGGGTTATTAATAATTCTAACAGATTTGTTCTCAATTCTGTCCGATTGTTTTAGTGCAACCTCTCCACATCCTTTCCACAAGAGTGAGCGATATTCCAGTTGAGCGTGCAAATGACTCTTGTAATTACAGCTAACTCCTCGTCAGTGAAGAAGTTACGGACTGTACAATAAACCATGTTCCTTTGAAGCGGTTTTAGCAAGTGATCTAAGAGAGGTCCAGCTGAGGGAGCTGTTAAGTGAAACACCGAGAATTTCAATACTTTTAGAGACAGGAATATTAGTACGGTAGCATCGATGGTAATAGAGGAATTAGACAATATCTATCTATTAGTAAATTGGATATATTTGGTGTTCCTAGTATTAAATGATACAATGTATTGTTCCTATTCAGAGATCTTAGATAAGTCTTGATTTAAGGAGATTGCTGTACTGAGGTGTGAGTTAGAGATATTATACTTTGTGAAGGGGTGTTTAAGTCTAAGGGAACTGTGAAGTGTTGACTCATCTGCATATAAATGAATGAGATTATGGTTGGTAGTAGATAAGAGATCATTAATATGAATTAGGAATAGGGCTGGAGCTAGTATTGATCTTTGTGGCACCCCGGCATTAATCGACTGGAAATTGGAATATACATCATCTGTGTTTACTCTTATATTTGTCTTTGAGATAAGAGGAAATTAGAGGAACAAAAGACGATAGGCCATTGCAAGAAGTTTGGACAGCATGGAACGGTGCCACGTTCTATCAAAAGCTTTAGAAATATCAAGGGCTAGTGCATGAATCTCTCCATGTTAGTCAGTTGACTGGTGGATGGTGTGAGTCAAGAGATTGGGTATATCAACAGTGGATGTTTTGTGGCGAAAACCATACTATCACTAATTAAGTTGTTAGATTCAAGACGTTTAACAATGTGCTTGTCACTTACAGTTTCCAATACTTTGCCAAGAGAAGATGTGATAGCTATTGGTCTGTAATCAAAGGCGTCAGAGGAACTTCCTTTCTTTGGAATTGGGTGGATATTGGCTTCTTTTCAAGAATTAGGGAATGAAGAAGTGCATATCCATAGTCTGAATAACTTAGCTAGAACAAGAGCAGGTTCCGGCGAACACTTTTTTAAAACAGTTGGAGGAATTCCATCTGGATCTGGTAAATTGCCTAGATCTCAAGTCGAGCAATTCTGGGAGAGTCAAGTTCTAGTACAAGGACATTCTGGTAGACTTCCTCTAACGTAGAATTTCTGGCAAGTGTAGTGGCAAGGATGTTCGCCTTACCACGCGAGTCATATGTTACCCGTCCCCTCCCCGGAGGGGCTCGGGACGGGTATTGCTTTCCCTCGGTTTGCCTGTTTGTCTGGCTGTCTGTTAACGACGTTACGCGAAAATTACCAGAGCTATTTTGACAAAAATTTCATGGATGATAGGCTATGACCTTCTGATCACCTGATTAAATTTTGGGACAGATTGGGCCAAGATCCAGGCTATAGGTCCCAAAAATGTAAAAAAAAAAAATCGCTACAACTCCTTTCAGATTCGTCATATCGACATGAAACAAAACCTAAGTGTGAATCTTTCAAGTCTGCATCCTATGACATGCCTAATTACATCAGGGGGGTCACCTCTCAGTCAGTGGTAAGGGGGTCAACGTCAGGTGGGTTGGGCCTAAAATTTCAGATGGACATAAAATCGTTAATTTTCTTCTAATTCATTCCAAATTTGATATGCGATATCTTTGAGGAGATATCCTGTTGTGTTTATACATCATCTCTGAAATGACTGCCGGGGACGGGTTTGCTGTGCCTTGGCACCGCTTCTTGTTTTCTAGAGATACCATTGGAAGATTTTAGTGGGGGAATGGGTGATGACTTGTTAAGGTACTTATCGAAAGAAATGAGAATGGACCAGAAGACTCTATTGTCATTAGGATTATTTAATAATTTGGATGCTTGTTCGAGAAGAAAGTTTGAGTTAGCAAGATTTATTACTGCGATTGCTTGGTTTCTAGCAATGTTAAATTGACTGAGCAATTCAGCTGATTTCGATTTTAAGTCAAAGTTATATTATGCTAGGGAGTTTTGGGTCATTGCTCCGACACAAATGTTATCAAACTATTTTGGGAAGTCAACTGTTGACTGGATATGAACAATTCCATGAAGTTTGTATTAAGTCATTAATATGGGACTGGGTATAACTGATGTCAATGGATAAGAAAGACTGCCATGGAATATCAGCAAGATCATTTCCAAATCCACCCCAGTCTGTCCTATCAAAGTGCCATCTGGTCACCCTGACTGGTTCAGAACAGAAAGGTTTGGGGCAACTGACTAATGAGGCTTTGATGAGATTGTGGTCGAAGGATCCATGTGGTGAGAGTACAGTACTTCTATCCTGTACTGGTGTGGATTATTTGTCAGGAATAGGCCCAAGAGAGAAGTGTTATGGTCAGGATTATCTCGTATTCTTGTTGGTTGTTTTACCAATTGCATAAGATTAAATGATTCTGCAAACAGCTCGCACTCTAGTCCAGTATCGTCAGTCCTGGCAGAATGCAACAACCATTCTACTTTATGGGTGTTAAAATCACCCAGAACGATAATTTCAGTGGTAAGGGTGAGGTTAACGTTAGTCAACTGTGTGCATATGGGGTCAAGTACATTGGGTTCTGAAGAAGCTCTGGAGGAGTGATAAACTATACAGACATAATTGGTACTGTAATATTTAGACGATTCAATTTATATAATGAATAATCAAAATTAGCTGAAGTGAGGTTCAAAATAGTGTCAATTGAAATTCGGATTTGATATAACAACACATACCACCCTGGTTATGGAAGTATGTGAGGAGATGTTAATCAGGAAAATAATATGGGGATTTGTCAGCAGGAGAAATTTGGGGATCTGTGAGGAACTGGGCTAGAGGGGATTTAGATTGGAGGAAAACGTGGACGGAATTCAGAATGGTACTAAGACCACGAATATTAGTGAAATACGAGGCCGAACCTGTGCATCTCTGCTGATGAGCACGTACAGTGTTTGCAACAAGCGCTGTCGGAACAGTCGCTTGATTGCAACCAGGAGGACCCTGTGCCGCCGGCCCTTCCCTGCCGGGTGTGGCAATCCAAGATACCACCGAATTTGCTGACAATAATGCAGCAGCCAGTGCTAAGGGGGATGGAAATAGAAATTGTGATATCTAATGTACATGTAGTGTGGTGTAGGCAGTTGAAGGTAGAGGTATTATGAGAGTATACTGGCCTACTCTTTGAGTCAATGAAAAACACTGAAAATATTCAGCAGAGAGAGATAGTCAGGAACAGGTCCTAAGGGCTGGTGAAATGGGAACTCCAGCTCTCCCCGTCACCAGCTTGCCATCCACCTCAGGAGTACTCCTCTGTTCAACCCACCCCCCTCCCCACACATACGTCCACTAGAGCACTGCCATTCTCATCCACTTCTGGAGGCACACCTCACTCACCAACTACTTCATCCACCTTCACAGTCCCTATTTTTCCATTCCTATCTCCAGTCCAAAACACTCTCTCATTCCTCTCAAACTTTTCTATGCACATTTTCACATATGCCCAGAACTCTTCTTTCACACACACAATCGCCCACGTTTTTAATTCTGCTTTCAGTATTACCAACGCCTTCCTTGAACCAATTGATCCATTCTCTCATATTCTCCTTCCATCTCCTGCAAACAATAATACATTCACCCTCTTTTGCCCGCTCATTCTCACCTACTCCCACTCTTATACCCCATCCATACTCCAAATAACATTTTCTTAGGAAAGACTCATCATTGTGAAAGGTGTGATTACTGGAGGACGTGAGAAATGTTTTCTCAGCTACCTCCCCTTCAATGGCCACCAGTGTTGAACAATGCTATCGATAGTGGCATCGAATTAATGCGCTGTAAAAAAACTGCAAACATTTTAAGAACCAGACAAAGTTGTGGGAGATGTTGACATTGACCTACTCGACCCTCTAAACCGCTCCGGCAGTCAGTACAACTCGTGAGTCAGCCATGCGTGGACATCCATCTTTAGCTCCCAGCAAGACAAGCACCCCCTCCCACCGCCGGCCTCTGCGTTCATGCCAGGGCCTTACAAGCGCTGAAATCAGGGCTAAACTCTTCCCCAAGGATGGAGGGAGTGAAGAAGACCACATTCAATCTGATGAAGACCAAGCAAATAGCACTGACGACCCATCAGATGAGGAAACAGATGAGTGGGACATGATGCCAACAGAAGATGATAATGACGATAACTCTGAGGATGAGGATGATGCTCCACCTCCGTTTCATTGCAAGATTGCTGCACCACCAGCCAAAACGATGGTGGGAAAGCAATTACTTTTGGCTGTAAAGGCTGGGGAGGAAGCGAGCATGTCGCAAGAACACCAGCAGGAGGAGCAGAGTGAGTTCCTCCTCCCTTGCTCCACCGTCACCACCATTTCCCTTCACCTCGCACAGCCTTTCAGTATCCCATGTTATTTCACCACCTGAGCCTGTACCAGGGCCATCCTTCACAGCACCACAAACCTCGTCTACCCCTCGGGCTTCATAGCAGACTGAAAAATATTGTTACGTCCCCCTCCCACACTGCCACAGGCTCCAAGAGCAGTAGTTCAGTATAGGAAGGGCGGTGCCCAGTGAGTAGTTCTTCCAAGAGGCAGCCTTACGGTGTACAGTACACTAGATCAGTTCAGGCGTAGTGAATAAACACTGGCTTCTTGAGTTCACTGTCTTTATTTTTCAAATAATTACACTTAATGCTTTCCAACTTCACTGTTTTCACAAGCACTGAAGATACAAAAACAGCAATAACACTTCATTGTTTGCCAACAATACTTACTATTTTCACAAGTACCTCAGATAATCTTAACTGACTTCAATTACACTTAATGCTTCTCAGCAACACTTCACAAACTTCATTAACAGCACTGCACTGACACTGCACTACATTCAAACTGAACTGAAACTTCCCCATCCTTATATAAGCTTCCTATATTCTAGAGTGTTCTATGACTTCTGCAAAGTTCTTGTGCATTTGCAAGGGAGCAACGGTTTCAACCGTTACCAACTCGGAGACATCCAAAACATGCCAGAGTTTTCTTACACTGCATATCACTATGAATTATCTAGTATACAAACTTAAATTAAATTACATAATACAACAAGCAATTACATAAATAAAGCATTATTGAGATAAAGAACATAAAGATCAATGTACAACTTATGAAATAACTACGCTCAAAATTGCAGGCTAACTGGTTACTCTGACATGCAACAGTAAAATCCCAGAAACATTGAGAAACTTCAAGACTACCTAACTAGCAAATCCTGCTTCTCAACAATATGTTATAAAACATGGCTGCCTGCAAAGGATCAAGAGGCACTCAGGCAGCAGCCTCAGGTGACGGCATCACCTTCTCAATCCTCCTACTCCTGGACACTGACTACTGACTTCATACCAAGGGCCTTTAGAAGCGACAAAAATGACTGGTGTATGTGAAATGACAGGACTGACGGCCAACAGTTCGTTACTGGGCTTTTTTTTTTTTTTGACCAGCATTTCATGACACATACTGTGATGGAGAAGAACATATTTTCCCGCTAGACTACCACCGACGAAGGACAACGAGGTACCTACAGGATGGATTTGGACTGACATTACAGTGTCTTCACTGTACATGTGTTTGGCGCTGATGATAATGATGCCTTTCGTGAAGAAACATGCGACTGTTGAATACTGGACAACTGATGTCCTTACACGTCTTGATGTATTCAGCGAACACATATCTCAAAACATTCTTTGTCTCCTTCGTTTCTTGGGCGACACTACCATGTATCCTACAAATGCTTTGTAGAAGATCAGGCCAATTTTGGTGAACCTCAAAGGCAAGATAAAACACTATTTTGGGGCTTTCCAACAGGTTGTGACTAATGAGTGGCTCATGTTATTCCATGGCTGTATTTCTTTCAGGCAGTACATCCCATCGAAACGTCACTGTTTTGTCATATATTTGTAGTGTGTGAGTGCAAGGTGTGTCTTTTCTGGATATTATATTATACACCAGGGCAACAACTGATATTCCACATAATGATCGTCTTGGCATTTCTGGCATGGTAGTGAAGAAAATGATGCAAGGTTATGTCGGTAGAGCTCACATACTCTACACAGATAACTGGTACACTTCCCCAGACCTGGCACTGCACCTGCTCACCAGGGACATCGAGTGCTGCGGCACTGTGCAGTCAAACTGACGTGGCATGCCAGTGTTCAGTAATGAGTAAGAGAGAGGCACTGAGGAGATGCAACGAAGCATGCATCTTCTAACCAAACGCAATCACAGACTACAATCATAACATGTACCTGGTGGATAAGCGTGACAAGCAAACTGGTAGTGTGAAGTGCAATCGTCGTTTTGTCAAGTGGTATAAAAAAAAAGAAAAAACTTTCCACTTGATAGATGTGTGCATTCTGAATGCAAATCACTATTGCTGCCAGAAATCCAGACAGACAATATCTGTGAGGGAGTTCGTACATGACGGTGTGTAAGAAATCTTGCAGGAATACGGTCCAATGTCATAATCGCCACCAGGCGTACAAGTACAATTCCTGACCCTCTGTACTGACCAAGGATTTGGGCTGCTGTTCATTTTCTGGAATAAATGCCGCCACCCAATGAAGGCCAAGGATAAACAAGAGCTGGCAGGAGTGCACAGCTACATTGCCACATTTGTGCAACAACAGAGAGGCAGCTGCGAGAGTGATAACTCACCACCCGGCAGTGTCATGGATGTTATCTGGCTCTCTGCCCTCCCTGCCTCCCAGAGTGCCATACCACTGTAAAGTACTAAGCATGACATGAAATACTTGTAAATATTGACAAACTAGTGTGAAAAGAACTATTTATAAAACTAAGTATATGTTAGTGAAAATGTAGCATGACTAAGGAAGTGTGGTAGTGTAAGACTGACTATGAAAATAAATGTTAGTGTAAATAAGAATAAGAAAGTGGAGAAAACAGAGAAAGTGCGTTTCCCAGACAGTAACTGCTTATGAAAGTTTGCTTTTGACCTGGGAAGGGAGGAGAGAGAGATAAACATCCCTTGTGCTCGCTGCCCCACTCTACAACGCACAACCTACGACCCTATAAGCGTTAAGGTAAGATTTTTTTCTTTGACTCATTTTATTTCTGTCATTATTTGTTTTATTCAATGGTTGCTGGTTCTTTGAAAGAAGTGATAAAAAGTAGGGAAGTGAGCATGGAAGCAAAAAAGTCGCTACATGATAATGTTGTAATACCAACTCTAACATATGGAAGTGAAGCTTGGACCACGTTAGAAGGACACAAATCGAGAGTGAGAGCAGTGGAAATGAGTTAACTGAGAGGAGCATGTGAAGTAACATGGAATAACAGACTGACAAATAAGGAAGTGAAGGAGCGTTGTGGTGTGGATGTGGATGTGATAGAAGTGTTAGGAGGAATACATTGAGGTGGTTTGGTCATGTGGAGAGGATTGGGAGTCAGAGACTGACGTGGAGAGTGTATGTGAGTGAGGTGGAGGTGGGGAGAGGAAGGGGAAGGGCAAGGATGAGATGGAGGGTTGGAGCGGAGAGGTATATGAGAGAGCGGGGTGTGAGCTGGGAGCAGGCAGTGAAATGGCGGAGGACAGGGAGAAATGGAAGCAATTTGTTTGTGGCCACCCCTTATGGGAATAAGGCGTCTGGCAATATATAGATAGATTTTCTTTATGCATTGTTTTGGTCATTTCTGTTGTATTTTCAGGAAATATATTAATACTCCTCGTTTACTGAACTTCCAACTATAACTTACAACCTCATCATCCCTTCCCACTACTTTCTCAGTCCGACGACGTGCTAAATCGTGCCTTATCGTTTACTGACATCGAGGGTTGTCCCTAAACACACACAACTGCACCCATTATCTGGAAACGGAATAAAAATAACATCATTCTCCTCTCTTTCGACACACACTGTACCACCCAGAGTACAAAGACAACTCCATACAGAAATAAACATTACATCAGAGGGCTGAAAAATTCATACTTATATAATCATTTATCAGTACACACATTATGTACTGAATTTGTTCATTTTACATATTTCTTGTTATTTACAAGGATTTGAGCAACATATGAGGTGTTCTCGTGATGAACGTATGGATGTAAATCCTTCCCTTCGCTAAATGTTAATCTCCCTCGTGCGAATGCTAATCTCGGGTCTTACTGAATTTAACCCTATACACACACAGCAGCACCCTTATCCGGTAACAGACAAAAAAATATCATCTTTCACTTCTCTTTTGACGCACTACACCACCCACTACAAAACTAACTC